>JBAMYA010053664.1:0-31060 GCA_037176975.1 Arrhamphus sclerolepis | reverse complement strand
TGAATCTGTACACGGTAAGATGTTGAAATTATTGAACATTTTCTGCCCGTCTCTCACAAATTTTAGTAGATATCCGTTATCCGTTATTACATATCCGTTATTACCCATTTTTCAGTCCATACTTTGAACATACGATTGTTATTTTTGGCGCATTACGTGGCAGAACTCTGCTCCAGTCAGTGAACCAACAGAGGCATAAAACTGTCATAATCACCGCTTTTAGTTAAAACTTTACTGCAGATGCAGTCTTATAAGTCTCATAACCGATTCAGGACGTGCGCAAAACATGTGATTCCACCATGTCGTTTAAGTCAAACATTCACCCTAAGATTTGTGTGAGCTTTTCAGAGATGATTGGCTGAACTGTTGGTCCGTCATGGGACTTTTATGATCGATGATTGTTCAGTCCGCATCGTTTGGGCCACTTGTGCTCTCATCAACCACACGGAGGAATTTGAGTTCTTCATTTTGATTGTTTTTAAGGTTATTGTATGTTGTATAATTTTACTTTATAATCCGTGTAAATCAGCACCAAGTCCATTCATGTTGCGGTTAAATTACCTCTGAACTGATCATTAAAGTCAACTTCTGTGTTTAATGAATAAATGTGATTATGTAGTAGATAATAGGAAGCTCTGAAAGCCTAAAAAAGGAATAAATTCAGTTTTATGATAATTCATTAATCCCAAAGGGGAAAACAAATACTGATGTACTAAAAAGAAACTAACAGAGAAATAATAAACGGGGCCAGAATAAAGCGGCCTTTGGAAAAACTATTATATTCTTTTGTTCTCTGGCCTCAGGATGAAACTGAGCAATTAGTTGGTAGTTTTTTTTTTCAGGAATAAATAAATGACCACAAAAGCAAAGGTTTGGAATGCTGGGACCTTTGAGGTCTCGCGTATATATTTAGTTCACTGTTGTTTTATTTTCTCTCTCTCTCTTTTCTCCAGCCCGTAGCCAGTGTCACCAAGGCTGGAGGGAGAATGACGACAAGTGTTACTACTTTTCCACCGATACCAAGACATGGCTGGAAGCAAATACATTTTGTTTGGAGCAGAACAGCAACCTGATGAGCATTCAGGACATTCATGAGAGAGTGAGGCATCCACACACACACACACACACACTACCACGTCATCTTCTTGCACTGAAACTTGCTACATATCCTCTCATCATGTCCTACGTTTAGTTATGGGTGAGAACACAAATCGGCACAGAGATCTACTGGATCGGCCTGAACGACCGAGCTGTGGAAGGCGTCTGGGAATGGAGTGATGGGACCACTTTCATAGAATACCTGTCGTACGTAATACAGATTCTAGAGCAGTTTACAGCAACGCTTATTTATTTCACTGCTCTTCCACATTTTTTTATGGTAGTGGGATTTCCTGACATTAATGAAAGGTTTTAGTTGCATGTTGATTTAATTTTTCAGATGTTTATTCAAATATATATATCCTCTCATTTCTCTTTTCAGGTACTGGATGCTAGGTCAGCCTGATAACTGGGACGATGCAGAGGACTGTGGTCAGGTGGTCGGGTATGACTACGGACACTGGAACGATGAAAACTGCAACGTTAAAAGAAAATACATCTGCAAGTACATCAACCGTAAGTAAAGTGTCATGCGTAAAATGTAAATTTCATTTTATTTTATGTCACTGTTACTCAGGCAAGAACAATCACGAAGCGCAAAGTAGATTTGTACTTGTCTTCCTTCATGTTACAATAATGCAAAGTCTGCATTAACTTGTATTACTTTTTTTTTATAGACATGTTTATCTCAGCTCAGCCAATTTTGCTCTTATGAGACTTTTTTTTTCCTTCTTGATCATCTGTTCAAATCAGAATATCCACTGTTTTTCAAGCAGAACTGAAGCCATTATAGCAGAAAAAATGTTACTTTTATCATTTTTATGCACGAGTATTCCCTCCATTTTCTCATCTGTACTGACCAGCTGTGTTCAGATCTCCTTTCCTTTTTTGTCTTTAGTCAGTTTTTATAAAGACATAATGTGGAAAATGTCTTAAACTTGTCATAAAACCAATGAGAGAAGCTCAGACCCAAACCTTTGTGTCTGTCATACACTGGATGTTCACTTATAAAAGATGACAAAATTTTAACTGCTGAGTAAAAATGTGATTTTTTATATTTGACACACTACATGGCAGCACTTTTGTGTCTGGCAGAGAAGTGGACCTGACTTGTGAAACCTTTTTGTTTTTTTGCTCTGCAGCAAACCCCGGCCCGCAGTGTGACTTGGCCAACGGGTGGATGAGCTACGGCTCCAACTGCTACAAGTACAATTCAGATACAAGGAAGAGTTGGGTGGCAGCGAGACATGACTGCGTGCAGGAGGGAGCAGACCTGGCCTCCATCATGTCAGCAGAAGAGAACACGTTTGTGACAGGATCAATGGACCCAACACGTCTGAACCTCTGGATTGGACTCTCCACGCTGGTGAGAGGAACATGGCGTCACCCTGAGCAGCTCACTTATCTCTTTATGATTCACTGAAAAATACTGAGTGCATAAATGTGAATGTGTTTCTCTAGAAATGCAACAAGCTAACATGTGAAGTCGAAACTGGGAACACCGATTTTGCCTGGTCCGACGCTAGTGAACTGTCATACACAAACTGGGGCGAAGGTCAACCAACAGTGTAAGTTGTATCCCACAATGCACAGCATTTACACTTTAATTTGAACGTGATAAATCATTGTTAAGGCTTGTGTTCTCTAAAAGCAATGCAGACGTCGGCTCATGTATTGCAATAATGAAAGATGCATCCGATGAATTAGGAGACTGGAGGACCCATGAGTGCAGATATGAGCGTCCTTACATGTGCAAGCGTCCTCTCAACAGTAAGCCGAGCCGTTCTCGTATCTGTGACGATAATCTCATTCAAACTGTGCCGCCTCTGAACTTCTACCTGCTCCTCTCTTCTCTTCTCACCTGCAGCCATCTGCCCTTCTGGTTGGCAGAGCTTTTCTGGCAGTTGTTACTGGATGGTCAGTAACATCAACCTCTTGACCACCTGGCATGAGGCTTTTACCGAGTGCTCTAACGTGGGGGCTCACTTGCTGATCATAAACAGGTAGGGGAGGACAAGACTCCATGCATGTCACAATAAACATGAATTTGTTGCATATGTCTTTAAGTATTACAGAAAAAGGATACAGTCATGAAAAGAAAGTGTACCTCCTTATAGTTCAAGTATTTTAAGAGCAGGACCCAACGAAAGAGTGGATGCAAACAGCTGCTGCTTCACACGTCCATCCTTCCATGTCTTTGACGTTGCACTTCTGTCCAAATCTATATAAATGCAAACACAAAACAGACACAAAAGTCCCATCCTGACCCCCTGCAGGAAAGAAGCTTTAATAAAACTATCTGTAATTTCATTAGTTTGTTAATTGATTGACACATTTACATCATGTGTTTAAATGGTAGTGAAGATGAGAGCTGCCAACAATGTGTTTCAGACATAAAGATCAGTCTTTACGGCTGGAACCACTGCGCATTAAATCACGCAGAAGAGAATCTCATGTTTTTCTGTTCCACATGCAGTGAAGAAGAGCAGTTTTTCATAAATGGCAAACTTCCAGACTTTCACCAGGTTGACATTCCCGACATCTGGATCGGCTTATCAGGTACGTTGTGACGCTCTTGCAGAACTTTTTTATTCCTTGTTTTGGAATGCAACAATATTCCTTTTTTCTTGTTACCAGATAAGGACCAGGATGGCGTTTTCAAATGGGTCGATAAAACCGATCTTACGTTTTCAAACTACGGTTCTGGCTGGCCCGTAAACACCAAAGACCTGTGGGACTGTGGGCAGATCTTCACAGGTAGGATCTGCTCGCTGCCGCTCCAGTCATAACGAACTGATTTACACTGCCAGCATGACACGGGGAGAATTAACTCACTGTGAGCCTGGTCTGTGCTGCCTTTCAGGGAATTATGAGGGAAAATGGGAAACGACTAACTGCTTTCAGAGCCGTGGTTACATCTGCGAGATGACAGGTGGACAGAACACCAAACCAACCACAGCTCCTGGTCAGTTACCCTTCTTGCTCTCAACACAGACGCCGTCTTCGTTTTTACGTTCTCAGTAACTGTTTTGTTGTTTACTTCAGACTCCCACTGCGACCGTGGGTATTTGTTGTACGGGGACTTCTGCTATTATTTTGAGGATGAAGAAGTGAAAAACTGGCATGACGCTGAAGCTCGTTGTAATGAAGATCAGGGTCACCTGGTCAGCATCCACTCACAGGAAGAACTAAGTTTCCTGACCGGTGAGCAGCCAATGAATTCGGATCTTTTATGGAACACAGATCTCTGTTCCTGTGTTTTGATTTGTCATCTTTTTCTTCTTGCAGCTCACACGGGATACCAAGCCTGGGTGGGCTTGAATGACATCGATGTCGAAAACCAGTTTGTGTACACTGATGGAACAGCTGTAGTAAGTAATAAAGCCAGATGTTGGCGTCAAAAGTGCTGCGCTTTCACCATGCAGATCCAAGTAATGATTTATGTGGATCTCAGGACTTCCTCCTGTGGGCGCCCAATCAGCCAGACAACTGGCAGGATGACGAGGACTGCGTGAACATCAGAGGAATGGATCACCATGAAGCTGGGAAGCTCAATGATGACTTCTGCACCGCAACAAAACAATTTATCTGCAAAAAAGGTCTGACACTCTCACACTAACATGCTGCTTACTGCCCTCAAGCTAGATGTTTTAGTTTTTCTTTATCTGAATCTCCACAGCTAAGGGACAAGGACCTCCTCCCGAGCCGCCAACATCTGGACCAGGTCTGCTTGATACTACGTTTTTAACAGCTCTTAAACTGATAATGGGATGTGTTTGTACTTTATTGGAATCTGTGCTTGTATGAACTGTTTGCTGCAGGATGGAACGACAAATGCGGTTCATGGATGTTCGACCCTTTTAACGACTTCTGCTACCACTTCAACTTCCTGTCCATGAGGACGTGGGCGGAGGCGCGCGCTGACTGTGTGAACCAGGGAGGAGACCTGGTCAGCATCACCGATCCCTTTGAGCAGGCCTTCATACAAGGTAACGCCCTTCTGTTACGTTTTCATTATTTCTCTACTGCTGTCTCATCTACCGAGCTTTATTGATTCCTGTTTATTTATTAATTTATTACAAGATTATGTAAGAAGAACCAGGTTAAATTAGATAGGTCACATAGTCCAATGTGTGAGGAAGATGATGGCATCTTCCACACTGATTTATATCCAAACTAAATTGCACGAAACGTCTTAAAGTTGTGTTAAAGTTGTGAAATGCAGCATTGGCCTTGTTGGAGGATATGCCCCTAACATTGCTTGTCTTTGTCTTGTCAAGTCTTTTGTCCTTTTAACATTTAGGTTATTATTATTTATATTGTTAATTTCTAAGTGAGCTTTCACATGTATACTTCCACAGGTAGCCCTCAAAACATAGAGATTTTAAAGTATGTCACGCTAAATCTTTCCATTTGTCCCGATCATTTCTTTAATGTGATTACATATGAACTTTTAAAACTAAAATTTAATATCTCAAAAAATGATAATAACATAATGGATTTGTTTTTTATATCTAACAGCCTGAATTTGCCTGAATGAAAAATCTGAATTAAAACTCCCATCAACAGAAAGGGGAACATAAATACTGATTACTGCCTTTTATTGTTTCCTGACAGGTGTGATCCAGCAGGATCCCACTGGGATCTCTCTGTGGATGGGTGGACATGACTCTATCACAGAAGGCGGCTGGGAGTGGACAGACGGGTCTCCGTTCAGATACATTCGCTGGAATGCAGGTTAGTTTGATGCCGGTTATGCTGCGTGATCTCCAAACAATAAAGATTATTGCCTTCAGGGGGGCAAAAAAAAGGAAAATCACAGCTGGAGTCATTTGCTGTCACAGGAAATCCAGATGATTATTTTGGTGAAGACTGCCTGTCCATACTTATTAATAACGGCTACTGGAATGATGACAACTGCGAGAATAAGAGAGGATACATCTGCAAGCGGAGAGGTGACAAATCTACTTCATCTGTCGTTGAGACTTGCGAAATAAACACTAAATCCGTATGTAAAATGTTCATAAAACGCCTTCTTTCTTCTTCTTCTTCTTCCAGGAATCACACCTGAGCCTCCTCCCCCCCATGACGGTGATCACACCTGCATTCTAGAAATATTTAATAACAGAAAGAAATCTATACTTCCTTGATAAATACTGGTGTGTAAATGCTGTTGTTTTTTCCTACTGCAGGCTTTATGACGGCGCTGGTTTGCCAGGGCTCCACCGCTGTGCTTCACTGCCCACTTGAAAGTGTCATCAACATCCAGTCTGCTTTCTACGGACGGAAGAGCAGTGACATCTGTCCACACTTTGAGGGATCAGAAGGTCGTTAGCCGTTACACCTCACAGCACCATGCTGGAACGGCTGTGAATGATCAAATCCAGTGCTAACTGGGAGATTTCTTTCTCTTTTCTTTTACTGTTTTCTAGGGAGCTGCACAGTTGAAGGCATCCTTCCTAAGTACAGAAAGGTGTGTGACAACCGTGCTTTCTGCTTCGCTTACGCCCACGTGGAGGAAGACCCCTGCCCTGACATCTCTAAGTATCTGGAGATCGTCTACAGCTGTGAACAAAAAGGTAGCCCGTCCTTCCTGCCCACGATCCACTCACTAACTGTACCTTTAGGCAGATGCTTCATCATGTGCTTCTCTCCCAGTGTGTTTGCACGGTTTGGGTGTTGAGGACAGGAACATCACAGACAATCAGCTGTCTGCCTCCTCCTCCACTGGTAGTTTCACTCCTGACAAAGCTCGTTTGAATGGAGATTCCTGTTGGATGCCTTCAGGAAGCGGTATGCGCCAACCCTTGGGACACGTGAACTGCTGCTTTTAAATGATGTTCTCCTTCATTTAATGTTAAAGTACGCAATACACAATATTTTCCAGCAAGCTCGAGCTGGATTCAAGCAAACTTGGGCGAGACCAGGAAAGTAACGGGGATTGTGATCCAGGGATGTCCTCAGAACGACCACTGGATCACCAAGTTTAAGATCCAGCACAGCATGGACGGTGCAACCTGGACCGAGTACACAGCTGATGGAGATGTACGTTAAGACTGGCTTCCACTTCTCCAAAAAAGAAACTAAATTACAGATCTATAAGAGGTTTGCCTGCTCAAAGATTCACAATAATCCTTCTGTAATTCCTTAAATTCCAGTTCTTCCCAGGCGCGACGGACAGAAACACCGCTGATACTCAGCTGCTCGGCACACCTGTGTCAGCTCAGTTCGTCCGTATCCTTCCACTGGAGTTTAGCGGTCAGGCTGGGCTTCGTTTTGACGTCCTAGGATGCTCTCCTGACTGTAAGGGATTCATTTCACTGAGAAATCCCCCCCAAAAAAAGCATCTGCTGTAAATGTTTTAACAATAACAATTCTGGTTTAACAGATGCAATTACCTGCGACATCAAGCCCAACTTCGACTTTTCCACTGATCGAATGACGTGAGTAAAATCAGAATTTTTATTTCTTACACGTGTGCTGATACGTCCCATATGTCCTACAGCCAGTGATACTGCTGCTGTGTGTTTTAGAGTCCACTGTCCAGCAGGCTGCGCTAAATCTGACTACATAGTATATGGCACAACAGTGTATCGTGGGGTATGTAAAGATTTTATAATCAATATTACTGTAAGCTTCACTTCTCTTTCTCTAGATGTTGTGTTCCATCATTTCTGTGCCTTTTTTTTTTGACAGGACTCAAACATCTGTGCAGCCGCCATCCACGCTGGAGTGATACTGAACGAGAACGGAGGAGAGTGCACTTTGCTGAAAGCTGAAGGTCAGGACTTCTACGCCGGCTCCACCAGGAACGGCATCACTACGAGACAGTACGTAGATTAATTTTACATGCGAATCCACGTTTCTTTCTAGAGCAACAGCTGGAAGAAGCTAATTCAGTAATAAAAAATGATGTTCCACAGATATGATGGAGACTATTCCGTGTCTTACACTTTTGCTGATGGGGGTGAGTTAAGATTCATTTACTTCACCTGTCACAGTCCATGATAACTGATTCTGAATCGCCGTCTTCTTCTCTTGCCACAGAGCTGAGATGCTCGGGACTCGACTGGTATGAGTTTGGAGACTTCTGCTACAAACCTTTTGGAGATAAAAAGACGTGGCACGACGCTCGGAAAGCTTGCAGGAACGTAGGAGCTGACCTCATGTCCATCCTGTCGATGACTGAGCAGAGCTGGGTGGAGAGCTACTTGTACATGGGTATGGGTTTAGGAAAGCACTTTTTTTAGGAAATGCTTTTCAAAATAAAAGTTATGGGAACTCTCAGGTCAGACAGTGTCACTGCACAAAATGATTCTGGTAGTAAATGTGTTTTTGTTCCAGCCACCAATGACGTGTGGACTGGTCTGAACGACCTGGCCATTCCTGGTATGTTTGCGTGGACTGATGAACACTTGGTGACCTTCACCTACTGGGCTCCAGGGGAACCCAACAACCATGATGGGTTCAGTGAAGACTGTGTAGAGATGTTCTACGAGGTAAAAAAAAAAAAAAAAACACAAAACATTCACACTCTTTAATCTTTCCAGCAACCACAATGAAGGATGAATAGTTCCGGACAATAAAAAAAAGCATGGAAAAAATAGAAAATAGGATAAAACCTGAGCTTTAGAAGTCATTTTTTACACAAGTAGGATGGTCAAAACCCAAAGTTAAGGTGCAAAGAGATTCTGTCTTGTTCTTTTCTATTATTTGCCGCTAATTCTTGTCATTTTATTGCTCTTTTATTACTCTTCCAGACTGGCCGATGGAATGATGTGTCCTGCACTGAGCTCAATACCTACATATGCAAAATGCCCAAAGCACACTACCCACTTCCATCTGTCCAACCGACTGTATATGGATGTCCTCAGGTAGGACAGTGGTGATGCTTTTCCTGTGGACTTTTAAAGTTTAAACTCTTTTATATATACATATGTATGTATATATATGTATGTATGCCATGAAGTGTGCTTATACAGCTCTAAAAAAAACATTTACAAGCCAATTTAGCTATTAAAAGAAAAATTAGTATCAATACTTCTAATGGTTTAGTTCCTAAAATGTGAGGATTTTCTAATTATTGATATCTGCATATTTAGCTCTTTTAAAGGTTTTACCTTTTCTTTTTTCTGTATACTATTATTAATCCCTGTGGGAAAATTCAGCCTCCACATTTGACCCATCTGGGCTGCTGGACCCAGAGTGGTGGGCTGCCGCGGTGCGGCACCCGGGGAGCGGGTGGGGGTTTCAGGTGCCTTGCTCAGGGGCGCCTCATCCATGGATGTGAACGTGGGGAAGCACTTGTTCAGTACTCCGCCCGCCCACATCACTGGTACCGGCCAGGGATTGAACTGGAGACCCTCCAGTTGCCAGCCCAGTTCTCTAGCTGGTACGCCACGCCAAGCAAACTAATTTTCTATGTCAAATAATGTGTTTTTAAAACTTGTGGTAGTATTAGCTTCCGCAATGTTGATTAAATAAAATCATTTAAAAAAATAAAAATCAAACATTTAGCTAACTTAAAAAAAGTAAGCCATAAACATCACACATAGCATTTAAGCTAAAAAATGAAAATGCATTTATACATTACGAAGCAAAGGAGAAGATGAGTTTGTGTTCTATATGTGATAATAAAGAGGTGATCCAGCTGGAGAGTATATGCAACATCCCCCCAGGGAGAAACGCTGATCCCCTTCAAGATTACACATGCCCGTTAGCAAATATTAGGGCAAAGCAATGTGCATCCTAAACTCGTATGTGCTGCAAGTACGAACTGTGGGGGCAAAGAGTGAGAATGAAATTAGACTGCACTGACGTGGGCAGTGAATGTTCAAGTCACACTAATGTCATAACACATTTCATGCGAGAGGGACCTATTGCTCCCTTGGGCCAAACAGAGTATCGGAGGGTGGGAAAATACTGTAAGTTTTGAGGAAGATCAGCGTAATGCTAATGATGAGCCTAGGCGCTGGTTAGGGATTACATGTGCTCGATTGGACCGCCATGCTCATATAATGCTTAGATGGACCTTCATGAGCAGAATACAGAAATGGACACTTGCAAATACTCACAGGATCATTCCAGTGCACAAATGCTCAAGCACACACAAATCCATGCAGCCCCTTCAGTTACACAAAAGATGCACGGTAAAAGAAAAGAATGTTCTTGTGCATGTGCAACGCTATCAGTTTGTTCTTTGGAGGACACAAACATGCAACATCCACAGAAACGGACTTGTATGACCTCGATCTGAAGCAAAACATACTGCACAAGACCTAAATAATTTATACCTGACCTCGTTGCACAGTTAAATGTACAGTAAGCTCAAAACATACCATGAGCGTATTAGTGGAGTTTGCTCACTACTGTTTGTGTGGAGGCTTAAAGTATTAAATCATAACATCTACACTAATTTCCTATTTCCCATATATTACCCAATTCTGGCTTCTTAACATCACCAGAGAAATGATGTCTTCATTATATTTCAGTTTTTAACACAACACACTGCACAGTGAAGCTCTTGGGTGGATTTCTCAGTTTCTGTGACCATGTGCTGCATTAGAATAAAGTCTGTCATGTTGGCAGCCGAACAATACTTCTCATTAAAAGAACGTTTCATGATTCAGTTTTCCTAATCTAACTTTCACCCTATTATTTTATTACTGCAATTCTGATTCTAAAAAAGTTAAAACACTATGTAAAATGTAAATAAAAACAGAATGTTTTGCAAATCTCATAAATCTGCATTGTATTTCCAATAGAACATATCAAATGTTAAAACTGAGATATTTTTTCATTTCACGAAAAAAAAAAAATACGTCATTGTGACTTGGGTGGCAGCAATAACTCTGTAAAAGGTTTGAACAGGCGCAACAAAATTTTAGAAAAGTGAAGGGCACAAATCAAAAACAAGTGGAGGAGCATTTGAATTTTACCTGCCATGTTGTATTTACCTGATGTTTTCTAACAAAAAACAAGGACAAATACTTAGAAACAGATTAGAGGAGGCAATGCTCAGACTCACTGACCCCTCTATTGGATTAAAAAAAAGAAACAACATCGAAACTATGATTACATTATGTCTTTGAGCAAGCAGTAACGTGAAACTCTGATAGGTCTACGTGGAGTCAATTTTGATTGTTAGTAGAAAGCGCTATTACAAGATTATAAAATATCATTCATCTTTTATTTCTTATACTGGACATGTCTAGAAAGCAAAATGCTAGAGCAATTATTTTACTGCACCAACAGGTTCATTTGACTCTGCAGATGGAACCAGACATTAAGAATTCCACAAAGTGTACTGTAAAGCAAGACACCGTAAGTAGGACCAAGTTTTAGGTCTCCAGTGGGCACGACTCACTGACACAGAGCAATAGGTGACCATTACAGGAGCACAGGTCCTGTCATCTTGTCTGTATCTTAACAGGTTTGCCTTTCTGACATTGTGTACTGTCCTCTCTCCCCTCTCTCCATCTAGTTGCCATAAGTGTTCAGTCCACGTTAGGTTTCTGTCCTTATCACTCAAGCCACCATAGACACAAACCACAAGAGACAAAATGAGGAAGGAGAATGGATGAGTAAAGCAGTAAGCACCCAGACACAGAAGGGCCCAAAAAAAGGAAAGTAAAAGAAAATGGAAGCAGTTATTTTGGGGAAAGGAGGAGGCTGACTGAGAGGGAAAAGTGTAATCGGCAACGGGTGGATGGGGGGAGGATTAAAGAAGTTGAGAAGACATTGTAAAACAAACCATCACTGGAGCCACTGGCAGACAGTGATGTTGAATTAACAGGCTATTATCAGCATGCCTCTTTGCCAGAGGGCTCACCGAGTCTGGCAGTGTCATGCTGGCACCATGCAGCACTTTGAGCTGCTATACATGCTACACGTTCAGTGCAAACAACAATGTTTAACTTGGATCAGGGCCAACAAGGCTTTTGTTCATATTATCAAGAGGACTTAAATGACACTCATGAAGCATCTAGGCTGCAGATGAAAAAGAAATATATGGTAGGACCTGCCAGCCTAGAAAAATATGTAAACTTGTATTTGTTTAATTCATTTATTTATTTGGTAAGTTACCCAGAACAAACCCAATGATTCTGACTAAATCAGGTGAGAAAAACACTGGTGAAGCTCCAGCACACATTTGCAGCTATTTACCATTCAAAGAGAAACACACAGACTGCCAGCATGATGCCATGAGTTAACCACTGATGTATCTGTATTTAGACCTCAATCAGGCATCCATTTTCTACAGATATTCCTTCTCTTCCTCCTCTCACTTTCCTTCTCTGCCCCACCCTCCTCTTCTTGCTGTCTCCCTCTGCAGTGCTCTGAGTCTCTCCTTTAATATAACTTCTGTGTATTTTGAAAAGCTGCCAGCAAATGTGAGGAGGAAATGTTCCCTTATTGTTTCTATCTCCGCTTCCCCTGCCGGCTAAGTGACAACGCTTATGGCGTGTATGCTAGCAATCAATACAGCACTCACTCATATTCAGGCATGTGTTTCACCTTCTAAGCTACACACATTGTGTATACAACAGCGGGAGGGACGTGGGGAGGGCAGATGGGGTTGCTATAGAAACTGCTCTCTTTCAGGTATAAGCTATGTTGATAAAAAGCTGATATGAAGTATCACATAAAACATATCAGATGACCTTTGAACTGTGTGATTACAAGCCTGCAAACAAAAGCCTGATCTTTTATTTTCCACTTAGGCCTATATGACGAATGAGCAGCTGCTACGCAAAACATATACAGTTAATGTCCATCCATATGTCTGTTAAGCGTCAAATAACCTTTATGTTGTACATTGAAACATGAGCAACTTTGTCAATATGCATGTATATTTTGTCTACCTAGTTAATCTTAGTTTAATCATACACACTATAAATTTATAGTTATCCCTGTGTGGACTACATGTTCAGGTGCTGATATCTTTGTAGTCTCAGAGGAGAAATTCAGTTATAACATTGAAAATACATTTAATTTCCTAAATCTTCTCTTTTGATGATGATGAGGAAGAAAAAGAAAGACAGGGAAAATAGTTGCAGAAGACCTATTTTTAGAGTAATAATATTTTACATCTACAACTTTTTTTTTTTTTTCAAAGAAAGGAAAAGACAATTTAATGTGGCCAGAAAATGAAAGAGATACCAAACGCAGACTTGCTCAAAGCTGTCAGTGCACCGTTTCCTTCCATCCTCCATGTCATACAACGTTTCTCCTGTGTAGTCTCACCCACCCACAAAGCCATATATTAAAACATATGTACCACAGAGACATATGTCACTGAATATACATACAAATATACATGCACATTGCCTCCATTATTCACAGTAATTTTGAAATCACTGAGTGCTGTTTTGTGTAACGCAACACTTTTTCCCCTGAACACATCACCTGAGAAAAGCCCATAGAGATTTTGTAAATTTCTGCTCTGAGCATGAAACATGTCAGATTTCTGATCATGTAAGAATTCAAATAATGTCAACCACACTCTTGAAGACTTTACAGAAAACTTGACAGAGTGATTTTTTAAAAGACTAACATGTGAAAGCTTCTCCAATCTAAAGACTGAAGCCTTTTTTACAACCAACAAACAACTCTCATTGGCTGTTGGCTCTAATTACATAATGAAATGACAAAATGTGCACGAGTCAAGACTAAAGACTTGTTATGATATTAAACATGTTTGATTTTGCTGAAAAACCGAGACGTGGAGAAGACCTCTTCCTACTGCACCCTTACACCCAACAATAGCACAATCAAACAAGACTAGCCATGATGTTTTTGCAACTGTAGAAATTTGTCAACAATCTTAAAGTTGCAAAATCATGTTGTATCAAGTCAGACTGAGATATGACAGGAAGGATTCTTCCTTCAGTGGATGTTTTAATTTTCACAGGAAATGTATTTAATCAAGTATGTCATAACTTTTCACAGAAATGTGTACATTTTCCCTCAGCTCTTTCGATAGATTAACCCAAAAGTTTATGGTTTACATTTACATATTCAGCGAAAACAAACAAAAACCACCTTGTTAGAAAAAATAAAAAACAACAACTTCTAATTATTGATAATTTGGTGTGTAAAAGAAACATCTGTTGCATTTATAGAGGAGGACTGAGATCAGCCTCACATATTACAACCCCCAAAATGCAGTTTAGTCAACACACCCTCAGACAATTTGAGCAAAATCTGAACATTTGACCCATCATCCTTCATTCAGACTCGTGGATGAGACATCAGTTCGGCACAAGTTACTTAATATTCTTCACAAACACCTGGCAACCCTTCAGCATTTGGGAACCAGGAAAAGCTCAGGTTACCAGAACCAATAACATCAAATACACACACAGACACGCACTAAATAAATTTGCTTTGACAAAGCAGCGTATGTTTGTCTTTCTCTCTGCATTCTTAACTGTTCATGTGAACTTGTGTATGAAGATTTTAAAAAAAATGTAAAGACTTTCATTCATAATTTGACACCAACCAATAGATACCATACAAAGGCGCACAGTTTCTCACATGAACCTTAGCCTACCTTAAATTATCAAACCATTAGAGCCATACACTATAACCCCACCCCTCATCCCGCCACATAGACACACACTGACACTCACAGACATACACACCCACATATCTCAGAACAGGTGGCTCGGCTTCAGTCAAGAAACAGCAAAGCTGGATGTTGCTTTCTTCTCATACAGTCCCAGAAGAGACAAAATGTACAAATCCTTTCCTCCTTTCCACCTCACTGTGCACATCTGTCTCCTCCTGCAGCAACTGTACAGACAGGTTTTCCCCAGCTGCTCTGCTATGCTAACACTGTGCACTATATATAGGACTCAACAGAGCTAAGTCTAACGCAAACACACTCAAGCCAATGATGCGGAGACAAACAGCAGCAGCGGAGAAAAAGCAGGGTGGTGATAAGGGATTTGTATTTACCGTTTCTGTTGGCTAGCATAAGAGCATCTCTACTGAGGTGTCGTTTATTCCTTCCTCCTTGCTCTGGTGTCTTTCCTTCTTACGCGCTCTTTATGGGTGGGGAATTGTCAAACGGCTGCAGCAGCAGCAGCAGCATCAGTCGAGTCACAGCTTCAGGGCCTCTCTCCCTTTCTCTCTCTCTCTCTCCTCTTTCCTCCGCCCCCACTCCAACGCTCTCTTTCCCATCTTTCCTTTACTCTCACTCTCCCCACCCCCGAAGACCCTCCTCTTTAACAACCTTCCTCCATCATTTTCTCCTTTCCTCATCTGCGCTCTCTCTCTTGGCTGCCCAGTTTCCCCCTTTCTCTCTTATAACTGGATGCAAGTGCAGAGCACTGCAGAAACCCACTCTGTTGAATTAATCAGCCAGCTCCACTGCTACAAACATCAGCTACATTAGAGGGCCACAGTTGGGTGGAAAGGTATCACAGAGAAAGACTTTTCAGACAGTGGTTATTGGAGGGCTGCTGCAAGATAGAATGATCTCTTTCTTCTCTGTTCCTCCTCTGCTTCTTAATTCATGCCTTTGGTCTTGACGTTAACTTAAATTGGTCTTAGTTTGACTTTTCATTGGCATGCACACATCTGTGATAATGCTGATAATATTGATAATGCCTGAGACACAATTTCTAAACAAGCGGTTCTATAATCTATAAAATGTGGAAACGTCACATGGTCTCTCTTTTTTTTGGTGTTGTTGTTTGTTTGTTTTAGAAAAAGACACGCTCAATCTAAATTTGAGGCCAGCTGCATTGATGGTGCCTTTACAGATGTGTAAGTTACCCATGCTAAGTAGACTGATGCATCCCTCTAACATGCTGTGTGATAATAGCAAGTCAGATGCTCCATGATTTCTGCAAAGTTTTCCACCTCACCTCAATGCATCTCAGATGAGCTCTCAACAAGAGATCTGTTTTTGTAAATATGTTATTCCTACAAGGTAGTGATTTAACCAGTGACTGCAGGGATAAACCCAGTTCACTGATGATGTTTTTTTTTGTTTGTTTTTTTGTTTTTTTTTAACAGTAGAACAACATCTATTTTAAATGCAGTGCCACCTGAGTGCCATGAGATCACAGTGTTTCTGTAATGGCTCTCACTTATGCAGCTACAGTACAGAGTTATACTTTACTACACGTTATGAAATGCACAAATCTTTTATTGAAAAACTTTGTTCTTATTCGTCTGTCTTTTACAGTTATGTTGGCACTCTGCCACCCCAACCTCCGTCCCATCTTTATTTTGAAATTCTCAGTCATTGTGATTTGAAGCCTTTTATAACCACTCACTCAACAAGTTTGAATCATATTGCAGGCATTGATTTAAAATGAGCATCAGTCTTCATAAAAAATAAGAATAATTTTTGAATATTTTATTTGCTATTTGTACATTTCTCAAATATATGGTTTCTAAATTGCTGTATAATATTTAATGCAAATTTTTCAGTACCATCTTTTTTGTTTAATCCTTTTGGTAGGATGAATTCTATCCATTTTATCCTGCCATAGTTAGAGAGAGCCAAGGTAGTTGGAGGAGCCCAATTAGACAAGCCATCATCTAGACAGATTGCCAGTTAACCAATCTACACAGCAAATGAGGTTCATTTTAGCATAAAGCTTTTAGGACTATGGGAGGAAGCCAGAATATGACGGTTAAAGTGGTTCTTTCTTCTACAGTACAAAACGCCAAAGAAAAAAACGTATTAATACTGCATGTGTCTGCAATCAGGAAAATGTATCATTTGCTTCTGATATATGACTGTTATGCCTTTCGAGTTATGTACAAATTTAATTCAAATTAATATTTCCAAGGTGGTGCATGTGGTAATTTCTAAAATGGTGCCACAGTAGTTGCAGCCTGTTATGTAAGCTCTGCTTATTTTATCTCTTTCTGAGCATCATCTTGACTTTCTCTACTATTTTCTCTCTTTAAACACTGATTTTTGAAACATTTCTCCTACATTCTGGATGCTGTTCAGTTCAAGTAGTGTTTACTGGTAATACTGGCACTTTTCAATATCTGTAATGATGAGTAACCATGACAATCAGAAGCTTCACAATGTCCAAATAATGCCCATAATAAGACCCCAAATCCAGACAATTTGAAGAGGTGACATTCAGGAAAAAAACTGAAAAAGATCACATAATATGGAATAGCTTGGAGCACTACTGAAGACAAGGTGGACAGTTGTAAATCAAGCACCATGTGCTTCACCTTGTCCAGGCTGTGAGAGCATATTCTGGACTCCAACAGGCACCTGTTTGATAAAACTAGGAGATAGAGACTGTAAACAGAGGAGCAAGACTTCAAGGATGAGAAATTGCTGTCCTGGGTAAAAACAAATCAACCCCAAACATGTTCCTGTGAAGGAGTATTTCTTTACCCTGGATGCTGAACTCAGTGGATTTTAATCCACATTTTGAATTCGGAAAGAGTTTACCAATGCTGCCTTTCAATGCCAGACATGATATCATCAGTTCACTTGTTACCAGGCTACAAATGCACTGTATTTATGGCATCTTTATCTTTAAAGAATCTTATCTTTGGAGATTTCAAACATGCCTCTCTTTCTCTGCTACACTTAATTATTGTCTTAGTTATTTATTTTCAACTGATTCTGCAACAATAGTATTTTAGTTTGAGGATTAATTCAATTTAATCATTTTTTATATTTGTGGAACTGTAACAGGCTTTCATTTTACTGGGGGATTCTGTAAGGAGACACAGATGAAGCTAAATTTTAGTTTATGTGGGCTAAATATAATTGCATATTTTTCTTTAAATGTTTCCTAAGCAATATATTAAATAATATAATGATTAGAAGGTATATTTTGGGTTGTTGGGGGGTGGGCCAGCTGTGGAAGAAACAGCAGTCTGTCTGCATCACAACATGCTAAGAAAAGGAAAGGAAAGGAAAGAATGGGAGTGGTTTAATGAATTAGGCACAACATTATTTGGGCAAAATGCTAATCCATGAGCATCCCAACATATTTACCCAATGACAGTGCTATTTAAGTTGTAGGTAATGTCGTTTTTACTTACTTTTTTTTCATACTTTTTATTCAATACATTGTATATGTACAACATTTGCTGCTAAATGGTATCTGCTTCTAGCCCTCTATTCTATTTTCAGTCTGTTTCCAAGTGTAATCCTCACAATTTCACAGATTTTAGCTTTTAACTACAACATGGCATGCACTTGCTATCACACTGCCTACACTGCCTCATCACAATGAGTAATTCGAACAAATTGACATCAGCTTTGCAGTGACTAATGCATATCTTTTCATGTATGTGTGAGTTTTGTTAAACCACAGTTACCCCCTAAAATGGTTTAATCTGTTTAATGGGATTTTAAATTAATCCAAGAGAGCCATTTTTTTACACCGCTATATTTTTAGCACATCTTCCCTCAAACACAAGAAAATTTATAACAATCTTTTGCCCAGTTTTAAGGATAATATTATTCAGACCCTTCAAAAGATGAATAACAAATTTGTTTGCAGTTATTTGTATATGTGTATTCTGAAAACAGGCCAGTGCAAAACATTGATACAACTGCTAGTTTTATATCTCCCATAAGAATTTAATGAATTCTGTTTTGTTTTTGTTTTTTTGGTTATTGTGTTTATTTTGTTTTTTTCTTTTTAATCAAGGTCCTAAATCAAAGACATATGAAAGCAACAGTTTCCAAGACAGCAGCACTGTGAGTAAATTAGCAGCGATACACAACTATGATCCACATCTCTAACAGTCACCTAAAGCAGCAAACGTTCACTCCAAATACAGTTGTCACACAGACACATTTTTTCCTCTCCACTGGCTAACTTTTGATGCTTTTGGAGTCTCGGATGATGTCTTAAATTTAATCAAAACCAGGCATGGCCCTTCCTGTTTTACATCACATCTGCTTAGATTAATGCAGGCATGACACTGCACAGACCAGGCCAGTGGACTAAACTAAGCACTCTTCTTGGGTGTGGACTAAAACAACTGTCTTTCCCAGGGTGGCATATGCATTTAACCTGCAATATCTTACTATTTAAAAAAAAAAATGTTATCAGTGTAGTATGCTTTTTAAACTTTTAAACATCCATATTATTCTTTTTTTTGATCTCAGGATTAATTTTTTTTTTCCCCAACCATTTCTTGTAAAGGGTAAACGCTCACTGTGGCCTCTCTTAGGTCAGAGTTTTACGTAAGTAACAGGACAACAGATGGACAAGGAAATTGACTGGGGACAAGCGAATAATGAAGTTAAATGAGAACATTTGAAATAATATTATCACACAAAAATTTTATTAAGAAAGAGCCTTTTAAATGTGAGCTGATAAATTAGTTTAGTGAGTCTAAACAAAGATAATTTTCCTGTGGATGCTTATGTTATTTAAGCCACATTAATGCTAAAAAAGTAAATCCTTTTTTTCAATTCATTAACATAACATAATGATCATCCAATTATGTTAATGACAATTAATCATTAGCATAACAGGATGATTTTTTTCAATATTGATACCAAATCCCTTATCTTATCATTAATACCTATTCCTGATCCTTGTTTGCCATTTTTTCATACCAACTCATTAAAATCTGTTTCACCATACAGGAAGACATGGTAGAAAATCTGAAGTAGAATCAGAAGATACTGATAATGACATAATGTGGTCTACACAGACAACATTTGGCCTTTTCATTACTTTCAGTTTTTAATTCAGATAACCAGAATGAGCCTTTTCGCCTGAAGTGAGCTGGGATAGGCTCCGGCAGACCCCCATGACCCTGCACAGGACATAGCGGGTATAGATAATGGATGGATGGATGGATAACCAGAATGAGAGAATAAGTTGATGAATGGACATTCTGAACGCAGAAAGTCAAGTGAACATACCATTCTGCCTTGTTCGCTACTTAGGTCTTGAAGTAATTCAGTGCAATTTGATGCAAGAAATACATTGATTTTCAGTCTTGTTTTGTCTTGTTTAGTCAAGTTTTTTTGGTTCATCCCAGGTATTAAAATAAGATAAATTGAACCACAGATGAGCAACAAAGTGTGCCATGGAACACAATGTCATTAATGACTAAAAATGCAAAAGTGACATGTAAAAAAAACCAAGTACATTATAGTTCATAATTCAATTCAATAGCCTGTCTTTTTACGCTGCTTCAGTTCATTGAGGCATGTGAGCATTTGTTTATGCACAACTCTCCTACCACAGCATTTCAATCAGGTAAAGGTCTAGACATTGACTGGGCCTTTTCAACACTTTGATTCTTGTATTTTCTAGCTATTCTGTTGCAGATTTGCTTGTGTGTTTGTGATGGCTTTCCTGTTGCTCGCAATTTCAGCCAAGCTTCAGCTGTCAGAGAGACGGCCCTACGTTAGACTGCAGGATAGCTCTGTCAACTTAATGACTGCAAGGTGCCCAGGTGCTATGGCTGCAAAACAAGAAAAAAATCATCACCCCCCCCCCCACAAACACACACACACACACTGGGCTCATCAGTTTGTATGAGCTGTCTGGTTGATATGATGTATTTATTTTTTACCAAATGTGGCCGTGTCAATTGCAACAAAAGCCTTGTGCTTTATTCAGATGCTGCTTTGCAAACTAAGCAACGTTGCTAAGTTTTGTTTTGCTATTTTTTCACCAAAACAGCCATATTTATGCAATTGTCTAACAATTTTACTGTCAATAACCTTTGGATTTAGCATGGTAGGTCAGGCCTGTACAACCTGGAAGCAGTAAGTTTATTTTTAATTTCTCATACACTGTCCTTATTTCCTTGTTATATAAATAATAGCACTTTGCAATTATGTAATGTCTTTATTCATGGGATCATATTTACTCGTTTTTAAGACACAGTCATGACAAGATAATTTGTCTTGTCTTGATTTGTTAAAAATAAAACATCTATTGTTTCTTTATGCTTATACTTTTTCTTTATACTTCATACAAGTGTGACAAGAGTATTAGCAAAAATAGAAGACGGTAGTAAGAACCGCAATGTTGTATCGTTAAGAGACCGGGACACTGAGAAAAAGACACGATGAAGAGTTGGAGGTAGCAGAGGTTAAAATGCTGAGGTTCTCATTGAGAGTGGGGAGGATGGATCAGGAATGAGTACATCAGAGGGACAGTGCATGTTAAATGTTTTGGAGAGAAAGAGAAGCCAGACGTAGATGGTTTGGACATGTACAGAGGAGAGATAGTGAATATATCAGTAGAAGGATTATGAAGTTGCCAGGCAGGAGGCCTAGAGGAGGACCGAAGAGGAGATTTATGGATGTCGTGAAAGATGACATGAAGTTAGCTGGTGTGAGAGAAGAAGATACAGAGAGGGTTAAAAGGAGGCAGAAGATTCGCTGTACAACAGAACTTGTGCTGCTTTAAGTTTATAAACTTATTTTAGCTGTAATTCAGCTTATAACAAGACAAATCGTCCACATCGTGAGTCCACAGCTTTAAAGTATATTAGACTCCATAAGATTCGACCACACCTGTGGAGGGGTTGCCCTGTCAGAGTTCCCAGATGCCCAGAGAGAAACATGGAAACAAACAAGCCGCTTCTCCACATTTTTCCAGTTTTAAACATAAATGGGTCTCAAACTACAAGTTCTGTAATGTGAAATACATCCACAACTAAAAGAAACAACCAAACTACCAACATGTGTACGCAAATTTACAGAAAGACAAGCAACTCAAACTTGCTTATAATAATGTGACATGGCAACCATGGTCACAGTGTTTACTATGTGTAGTTGGCCAGATGCTAACTAAGATAAATGTACATGATCACAACAAATGCCTTGGCAGAGACAGCAAAGAAAGTGAAGAAGGTGGGTTTTGCCAGAAGAGTCCAGAAAAAGAGAGCAGGATCAGTAAAATCAAGCACGAGTCAATACTTGATCGCAATATACTAACTGGTGTGAGCAGAGATCAGAGGAGGGCTGCGAGTGGGATGGCGTCATAGCCTTGCTGCTTTTGGATTAGTAAATCATATTTTTTTTTGTTCTCCATCTCCTGTGCATTTGAGTGTGGTTGATATTAGGCTGTATTACTAAAGTTATTTCTTTGCTCACTGGTTTATAGTTTATTTCATAACAGAAGCTGGGAGATGAAGCAACAATATTTACAATGATAGTAACAGGCAACTGCACTTCTCAATCAGAGAGGGTGCTAAAAAGCTCAATCTCATGCAGTGAGTGGTGCACAGATCATCTTAAACTCCAACCTTTATTATCAGTCTTCTGTTAAAAAAAAATGCATATGCCCCCTTTAAAGGGGGCTCTAATTTTGAATAGGTTTAATTAACCCATTAACATTATACTATACTACAATTTAACCTGTTCTGACTGTGCATCTTTGATTAGAGGATGTTAAAATGAAGATTACAGGGTCAGTAAAGACAGCACAGCTATTAGAGATTATTAAATGGATGTTGCTTCTCTTTGCACTGGGAAAGCCCATTTCATCATGAGGGCTATCTTCTTAGCAAGCCAGCTGCAAGCAGTACATAATTGTTGCCATAGGGATGGTGTCCAGGGAGACAGCTGTGGCCTTTTAGTAGCAGCCACTGAGCCCACAGAAGGTCATTCCTCACCTAGGGTACCTTTCTCTGGCTATCCATCACAGATTGTTTCTAGGAAAGCAATCTAAAGGTTTCAACAGTCTAACTTCTCAATTTATTTTCTCACTACTTAAATAACAAAAATAAATTAAAGGACACAAAGATATGACACTGAAGACATATTATTAACAAGGAAATGATGAGAAAAACATCTGGTCAAAAAAAATGCCAACATCACAACATGTCTTGCAAAGTCTGCTAATGTCAAAATGGATACAAATCAAATATATACCTTATGTATATGTATTTATTTTAGAGGGAGACACACTCAATGACATTTGAACTCTGTATAAAATATGTATCTATAAAATAAAATTTTCTTTTATTCATATGGGAGATATAACACTATGATTTCCTTGTTTCATTTCATGGCACATGGACACTGATTTTGATCTTTGATACTGACAGTATTTCAGACGTATGTTTAAGTTTGTTGTCTTGGTAATTAAGGAATCTTAGACCAATCAAGTGCCATCCTTAATAAATTGTAAGATAGAAAAGAATACACAGCAATTATCGTTATAGTTACTGTTGGTATTAAAATGTAGAACCTCTTTTAAATTTGCAGATAATAAAAAGGTAAACAAGCTCTCAGTTTTATTATTTTCATGCTTCCTTGAAATTATTATATTTAAGTTTGTTTTTTGTTGTTTTTTTTATTTGTTTTCATATAATTTATGATCTGATATAGCAAACATTCTAGAGAAAAGAAAAGCAAGTATATATACTTGACATGGAAAATTAATTACAACATACCTAACTGAAAAACAACTGCTTCAACCATGCTTCAGTAAATAACACAGTTATACTTTCAGCATATCAGATACATCAAGATAATTTCATCCATCCATCATTTATCTACAGCTGCTTATGCCAGCACAGGGTCATGTGAAACGGCTGGAGCCCAGCTCTTTTGGGATGAAAGGAAGAGGTGCACCCTGGATATCTAGACAATTTGATTTCTTTCTTTTATCTTTATCTATTTATTTAAGTTTTTTGTTTTTTCTTTGTTTTGGATTAGTGTCCAAAACAGATGGACTGAACATCCAAAAGAAGAAAACACAAAACACATTTCCACCATGTTTCCCCTATTTTAAATACCCTTGCAAAGCATCAGCCCAAAGACAACATTAAAAATGAAGGGATAAACCAGCTTCCACATTCGAGCTTCCTGCACCCTAACTGATCCAGAGCTGAGTCTGGGTTTGCATAAATGAACATAATATAGTCTGTGTGAGTGAAGCTGTTAGCATGCAGCACAATGTCTTTCAGAAATCCATCTGGACTGCTTCCTAACAGTATATCTCATATTTAAAACATACAGTATTACCACTCACACATATATAATTGCATAACATTACTGATTAACACTACTGTTACTACAGTTTGTATTTTAGTTGTGTTGATAGATAAAAATTTAACCCAAAGCTATCAGGTTTCCATGAACTAGCAAATAATTAAGTGGGAGTAAGCTTAGGTATAAGAGGGCAATGTTGACATTATGCTCTAATTCATATTGAGAAGAAAGTGACGTGTAGCTCCAGTAAAACTTTTATACATGATAATGTCTCACTGAGGAAGAAGATAGTTATTTTATTATTGGGAAGCAACAAATGGGTAAATGCAGCAAGAATGAAACTAGCTCACAGAGCTACACAGGACATCATGACTGAGACTTAAGAACATAATGACAGAAGAGAAATTGAGAGTTACAGAACAAGTGACCAAACAAAAGCAAATCTTTGACAGTGTCAGTGTCGGTGGGGGGCTTCCAAGCTGAATACCGAAAAAAAATTCCTTTGTGCCACTTTAATGTCAAGTCATTGATCCTTATAATAGATGTGTGTGTGTGTATGTGTGTGCACACATACATTGGCAAGGTGTCTGACTTGTTGTCTTAGCAACATGCCATGTTGAAAGGACATGGACATTCATGTGCATGGTTTGGAAGAATATTAGCAGCTTCTATTGTAAGCATCAATGCCTTGACATACTCATATGTCATACACACACACATATGTGTGTGTGTAGGTGGGTGCTTGAGAGAGAGAGACTGCTGACAATATGCTCCCTCTTTTTAGTGTGTCACCACACAACAGTTGCAGCTGTTTGCAGAACCGGTGTCAGGAACCATTTGCAATGTGTGAGATTGTAAATAGCAAAAAGAAAGAAAAGGAAAAATGTATTTGAGGTGTTCTGACAGTAGACTAATTGTGGCGACTCACTGGGTTGGCAACACTGTAGAGGATAAAATTGGAAACCTGTACAAACACTGCATTTTAACTGTTTAAGCACTTAAGAAGATCGATTAGTAAGTAAACAGTAACTAAGTTTTTGAGTGAAAGCATTTGCCTGCAAAAAGAAAAAAAACTGTCATATAAAATATGAGTATGAGTGTTGCAGCACAGAGGTAATGTGTGTATCTGTGTGAAGACAGTGAATGAACTTTGTAAACATACCAGTTTCCTATATTGCTGTTTCTCCTGGCGAAGTGTGGCTCTGTCAAGCTTCAAAGCTCGATTTTTCTCATCCAATGGTCGAATGCGATTCACATTGGAGACTGTAGAGCGTTCTGTATCTTGCTGTGATGAAACTTCATATTTTGACTGTAACACACACAAAAAAACATTGCTAAAAATGAAGAGCATTGTACTTTTACAGAAAAACCATCCAGCCAATTCAAACATTTCATGTAGAGGAAACAGCTATTTCCTTAAAATACAGTAATTTAGGAAAAATAGGCTATAAGGTTACTGTCACTCTTGCTTACAGAGATGCAGTTGCATCCTTCAGGGATAATCAAAGGAAGATGATTACTAAGCCTAAATAGGAAGCTGCTGCTGCTACAGGTTTTGACTCAGTAGGATTATCAGTTTTTCCAGCTTGCAAATTTTTGTGATCCCCAAAATTATTCTTTGAATCCAAAATTTCACTTGCTTGAATAAGGAGCTGAAATAATTCTTATCATATCTTTAACAGGCAGGCTGCAAGCTACTCTTTAGGTCCATAGATAGTTTGTTCTGTTGTTCAGACAGTGCTCCTTCATGAAAGACAACAATTTCAATAAGTTGGTGGCAGATTAAATTTTATAACTGTTGTACTTTTTAACTTTGAAAATTTCCAGTCACTTTGAGGCTACCTGAGGGACTGCTGATAGAAGAAATTAAATAGCTGTTTGGATGAAGCAAGAAGGAGACTGACTTAAGGTAGGATGCATACTGAACATCCTTACAGTTTTTCACTGGTTATATCTGAAACAAGGACACATAAGCAGAACAGCCACTTAAGTTTAACTGCTTCTACAAAGGAAAACATTATCACCTTAGAAAAAGAAAATGTTTGCTGCATCAGTCTGAAGTTTCTTCACTTTAATTGTTTCACTTTCAATCACTGCTTTCAGTCCACATTTTTTAAACAAGATGAATGTTCCATTCAAGGACTTTACTCTGGTACTGATCCTGAAAACAGTTGGTTCTAAGATTATTTTATGTCATTCCAATAAAGCAATCACCTTGCTAGCATAATGTTCATTTTCTGGCATACAAAAAAGTTCATACAAATAACTAAATGACAATTCTCAGCCAGACTTGCATTATCTACATAAGAAATACTTAAAACCAGCTGTTGATCCTGACAATAAAACACTCAAAGTATGAGAGAGACCTGCCAGTATTTTCTTGCCTCCTTTGCTTGTGTAACTTTCTTATAAAGATATATCAGGCTATATGGACAACCTTGTGGGGGGAAAATGGGTTGTTTCTACAGAAATGGAAGGTAAAGATGAAGACCAAAACAGGCTGAGAACAACTGGACAACAAAATTAGAAAATGGCAGTTCATCCATTTAGAATATTTTCCATTTAAAATCACTGAGTATTTTTTTCGAATCCATGCAAAATTCTTTATTCTAGCAAGCAGAAACTAAAGTATCTAAGTCACTCATGAGTTGCTACATGCAGTATCTTAATCAGCTGGTCAGGATGACCAGTATTTCAGATGTGGTGTGCACAGACAGCAGACAGTGTGACTGCAGCTAGTCATGTGTCAAAAATTGACCCTGTTGTACCATTCGGCTGAAGAGGCATCATCTATGTACTGAGGCGAGCAGCCCTTCTGACAGCAGTTATATCACAGGCAGAAATTATGACACACTCCTGAACTATGGGGTCACAGAAAATACTGACAACATTTATTTCTAAACATGAGTCAGAAGAAGAGGAATTAATTGGACTCAATGAAAACCAGTCCTTTACAGAGACATGCCACGTTACATGCCTTGATGTACTTTTGTTACCAATATATCTACAATTTTGTGTTGTGAGTCATAATCTCAGAAACAATCGCCTATTGTGTAATAATGATGCCTTGGGGGTAAAATCCAATATTCGTGGTCTTCAAATTTCGCTAATGAATATCCAAGTAATAATAGATATCTTGGGCAAAGACTTCTTGTTCTGTGTTCCAGACATTGTTTCAAATCAGATTAAAATTTTAGATTTTAAGATCATAAAAAAACTGTGAATGTCTCTATGTCACCCAATAAGTTCTGCATTTTTTGTTTGTTTTGCATGTAGCACAAGTTCATTTGAAAGTTAAACAGGGCCAATGGAATATGATGTCTATATATATAATGAAAACCTGGTTCTTGTAGTAGCTATATTAACAATGTGGCAACTTCTTTGACATGAACAACTGAGGACCTTTGATAGGAAACACTGTAACTCCTTTCTCAACATATATGTAACACCTAATTGTTAATTTGTTCCTGCTTAAAGTAGACCAATGGCATATAGTTTCCTGCATCTGGTATGGTGAATCATAGTCAGTATGTATTGTTAGACCACTGTGATAACAGGAGCCAGGCCCTCTGCTGTAGAGAGCATTTAATGCATGCAAATGCATGAAAAGCAAGTTATTCCCCGAACAGCAACACGGACCACTAGAACACTATATCCTGTCATAATAAAAACATCAAATGGGCACCTCCTAATTTTTTTTATCTAAATCTCTAGCTTGTACACCGATGGTGGGAAAACCATTAACGACCACACAGTGAATAAAATGATCTATTTAAAGCTGATGAACAACTGGAGGCTGGAGTCGCCGTTAATGTGGGTAGCTATTAAGATGTTACAACATATAGTTATGTAATAGAGGCTTTTTACTGTTTTATGTCCAGCACAGTTAGGTCTCCCTCCCCTTTTGCTGTAATTAACAGCTACTAATTTTAATTCATCGTGTCAGACTAATGTGTGTATTATTTTCAAACTTTCCTTATAAAACAGGATTCTCTGACATTTTTATGGAATGTGGAGGCTGGCTTTGAATGAAGCACATTGTAGTTAAGTGGTAAGTGCTCAGGAAGTCAAGCTACAGGGATACCACAAATTAATCCTGTTTACAGTAGCGTAGAAGGAGGACAATTTAATAAAACTGTCATATCGCCATCTGGTGTGTGAGTGAAACACTTGCATGCTGCCTTGTATAACTACGAACTGCCATAAAACTGATGCATGACAAAGAATTAGGGAAACATATTTCCATTTCCTGAGCTCTTACTTACCTGTGATATGCTTTTCTCAGAACACCACAGAAATACACTTACACAGCTCCTATTAGAGCCATGTCTTTGCTCATAGTTGATAGTTTTATAAACTCTCTACCTCTTCTGAGAATTCTTGTACAGATTTACTACTACAAACGCAAGTTAAGAAACTGAATATACTTACCATGAAACATGTTACATACTGTATAACAGATAGCGTCTACCCTGAGAACTCACACTAGGACACATCAAACTGAAAAAATACTTGACCTAAAATTTTATTCTCAATCACATACAACGGTACTATTTCCCCTATATGGGAAATGTTTCACCGGTGTCTTCTCCTCATATATAAAGCGCTTAAGGACCTCGGTCTCTCTTAATCTTACAAAACTTTTAGTTCCATGTCAACCCAATAGATGACATTGCTCTCAAATTGCAGGTTTACTTGTGGTTCCTGGAGTTTACAAAAGTAAAATGGGAGGCAGAGCTTTCAGCTATCATGTACCTCTCTTACAGAGCCTTTTTGATAAAGTTCATAACTTCTTATTATATAGCTTCTAAACATACTCTCCTTTTTTTCATAACTCATTATTATTGTCTGTCTTTCATCTCAAACAACCAAGTAGTTGAAACAGATGCCCATAAGTAAAAAAATCTTTTGTGATGGAAGGAAAATAGTTGCCATTTTGTATTGTAGCATGTTGTATTGTGTGCATCTCCAACTTTCTTCACCATTTTCTCTTTAGGGATTCCCTTCCTCACAGTGACCTCATCAAATGCTTTGCTGGCTGTAGCTCAAACAGGAATTCCCCCAAAGGGCTACAGATTTTGGTTTGTCAAATATCTGTAATGGCTTGATACAGCATCTGCAAGCTTTTCTGATGAGTCTTTGAGTTGTTCACATATAGTGATCAAGTGTTGACTCTTGGAAATTAGGCATAAAATTTGGCCTACTTTGAAAACCCACTTAGACAAAGTATTGGCAGAGGATTATTAGCTCATTTCAAGCGAACGTTGTAGGTGCTTATTACAGTAACACGAGAAAAAAAAGAAGTCAACATAATCTACCAATCAAAAAAGAAAAATGTGGCAAGAATACCAGCTAGCAGATCTATATTTCTATGTTTGCGGGGCAGAAAAAAACAATGTCCCTACCTTAATGGCAATTCCCTTCAGTCCCAAAATCAAAATGATTCTTCTCTCCTTCCATCACATCACAAACTGGCAGCAAAGGAAGCAGCGACCTGTCCGTGTTCATACATGTCTATGATCGATGGATGAGCGCGTGAGAGTGCAGTGAGCTTTTCTGCAGCTTTAACAGTTTGCTTTGGCTGTGTGCAGTGGTAGTTGGCTAGATGTATCACCCTGATGGCAAGACCAAAAACAGCTGCATGGCTGGGAGCCTCTCACACACACTCCCACACCCTGACTAGTCTCATCCCTAAATCTATTAATGATTTCAGCTCCATAACCCAGCCATGCTGTAAACGCCCCTCTCTCCTCCACGTGTACTCCCTGTTTAACTGGCAAAAAACACCATTGCACATGGCAGCTTTCACTTAAATGGGATGTGTAAATCTGCTAAGCAGTGATGCCTAAATTATTACATCACAATCAGGCAGTTTTCTCTGATTGCATTTCCCAAACAAAGATCACTTACTTCAATTTGTATCCACTTTTTATAAACAGAATATAATGGTTTTCTCTGTTTCACCCAGATATAAATTAAATACATTTTCCTCCATCCCTAGATATGCATACATTACACGTTTTCTGTGGAAATTTAAGGTATTTCAGATGTAAAGTTTTCTCCATAGCATGCAATTTATTTGAAAAGAAAAATACAAGCCTACCTTTTCCCTCTTCACCTCCTCTAAATCCCTATAAGAGGGCTCAAATTAAATCAGTGTGGTGGTTTTAGTGAGGTTACATCAGCAGCAGGCTCTGAGTGTGTTCTGTCCACATCCATTCTCTGCTTAACACTGAGGCAGAGGCGCAGGACAGAGGAGAGGGCTGACAGAAAAAGACACCAAGTGTGCGTGAGTGAAAAGAGGAAGCAGAAAGTACGCTCCATTCCACTCTGTTGCCTAGCAACACTTGCTCACTGTCTGTTGCCATCATTACGGTATACGCATTGCTCGCAGTGAATTGGTTTCCAGGCCTGACATGAAACCCTATGAGACAGAGACTCAGGAACAGATGGAGACTGGATTGGGCAGAAATAGGCAATGACCCCTTTAAATATCCAAATAGCTTAAAGCAAAGTTTCATTTAACTACTTAAACAAGCTGCATGCAGCCTTTAGGATACATTACACCCTGGCCCTTTTGTGAACTTAGTTTTAAATACTGAAATGTATTTTTAGACAACATATATCCTCTTGATGCCTGATTTGTTTTGCAGTTTATCACAGCCCATGCTGATATGAGGGAGAAGTGCCTTGGCTGAGTGATCCTGGCAGACAACCTGGCGTCAAAGCAAAAGACAAATGCAACAGCTGACAGGCTGTGAATGTGAATACATGACCAGTAAAAAAGTATATTTTTGTAACAATGTAAACATAGCAACAACTGTTATTGTACATGGTTTAGAAAACCTTTAAATAACCTTTTGCCCTACCTTGTTCTGCACAGTTCAGAAAAGATGTTATCAGTGACAACTGTGTGTGTATGTGTGTGTTTATATATATATATATATATGTACATATATATATATACATACATATATATATATATATATATATATAGATAGACATAGATAGATAGATAGATAGATATACACATAT
>JBAMYA010053663.1:0-84058 GCA_037176975.1 Arrhamphus sclerolepis | reverse complement strand
TTGAAAGGTGGTGGGCAATCTGGGCACAGCTGATGTCACTTAATGGATTAGAGCAGTCAGAAAGGTGTGGGCACCAGCGAAGGTGTATGTTTTTTTTTTGTTTTTTTTACCAGCTTCAGGAAGAATCAGGGCAAACAATTCAACCTCATGCAGTATTGTTGGAAAAAAGGTTTTTAATAAATGCCACAAAACGTCGATGCCTGTTCGGATACTCATTCCATCCTGTGGTTCTTAACTGATCTGCATAAGAAAGCTTACCTGGTGTCTCTTAGTGGCTGTTGGATTTTTTTTTGTTGTTGCTGACAAATAGCCTCTACAAATGTCAACAACAGACAGGAGAACTGAGTACTTTCCAGAACTAAGTTATAGTAGCTGAGACAGCTCTATTGAAAGGAAACTGGGAGCTGGTTATACAGGAGATGGGACTGATAACTGCATGTTCTGCCTCCTAATCTACTTTTTAAAAACAGGTAAGCCTGCAGTTTGAGTATGAAGCAGGATATGGACCAATAGTGTCTCATTCAGACATCATGGAGCTTTATTTGTGAGAAGAACTTTAAATTCTACTTCATTTCCCAGGTAAGCAAACAAAACAAAACTACAATAAAAAGAAGCTAAAATTGTAGGAACGCAATCTCTCTTGCTCATCCTTTCTGATTGCAATCATACTATTCCAGATCTGAAGTAACATAAGCACAGACAACCCGTTCTGCATCACACAAAGCCAGAACGTTTCTAATTGTGGAAATCTTAGCAAAGGTCAACGATGTGTTTCATTTGTAAATTACAGGAAAACATTCTGGCCAAGCTGCTGTGGTAAAATAAGAAGGCAGCTACTCATCCAACCTGGGTGGTAACACATATTCATCTACAGCAGTTACATTTGAGACCATCCAGTATTTTCAGCAGCTCGTTAGCTCAGTGGGGTTAATGACGAGCTCTTCAAAATGCCTACCGCTTTGGTTACGTGCGTGCTGTCTTCTTCTTTTTTTTTTCCTTTTTTTCCATGTCGTGTCTGAATGTGTGCCATGTCACCACCATCAACTCCAGACACGGTTGCTGACGCCTTCAAAGAGACAGATTATGCTCTTTATTCACAAGCAGAGACAATACGCTGACATATTAATGAAAACTCTGATGTATTTCGGTGAAAATGCGACTGGGATTTAGAACAAAAGCTGAACAGTCTCTTGAGTTTGAGGTCTCCTCTGACACCCAAATATTTGCTCCCAAAAACAAAAGAAAAAAATATATAAATATATCTCATAAATATTAAAACATGAAGAAAGAAAAGAAGTCGAATGAGTGCAAGCCAAAGCACCACTCTCGCATCTCTCAGTCTCTCTATTTCCAAATTTTCCATTCCTTCATCGTCCCATCTCTCAGTCTCTGTTGGTTATTTTAAATAAGGGCGTCTTATTGTCTGGGGGACATCTGATCCTCTCTCATACACATCTATATACACTGGCATGCACTCACAATTGCAAATCTGCTGACGCCAAATGCTTGCTCAGCTTCTTTACAAGAGGGAGAAAAGACGTTGACAGATATGAACGAGGAGGTATGAATTCAAGTCTTTCCCCCTCGTTTCCTCCTTTGTTTTTTCTTTCTTTGAAATAACAACTGATGCAGTAATGTGAAGTGCACCCAGAGCTCTTATGTAACTTGTGTGTGTGTGTGTGTGTGTGTATCCTTTTACATGTATTTGACTTGCTAATATTTTTCCTGCAGGGGGACTGTCTTTCATTAAAAGCTGATTATTAAAGCAACTGAATGAAAAAAAGAGAAGCTTCCTGGAAACTGCAGATGAGAGTTCTGCCTTTATGCTCCCCACTAGTCAGTGCAGTCGTTTTGAAGATGCAAGTTTTTAAAAAAAATATGCAGCTATGGCCATCTGAAAGTATAGCGTGAGACCAAGGAGCAACATCCAGTGTTGTGGGGTGGGACTGCACCTCTGAGCTTTAATCACGCGCTGATTAAAAAGTCGGGCTTAGACTCTTCACATTCAACTTTCAGGGCAATAATTAAACTTCCTTTTGTGGAGCATTTCTGGAGAAAATAGTTTACTGCCAGCTAAAGTCATTCCTATACGAGCACAGTATTGGGTGTTCCAGTCTGGCCTTAAAATCCGTCATAGTACAGAGTCGGCACGGTTGAGGGTTTTTTACGAAACTCTCTCAGCTGCAGATTCTGCCCACTGTGTGGTCTTGGTTCTGTTGGACCTAACAGCTGCCTTCGATACAGTGGGCCATCAGGCCCTTCTGTCTCACCTGGAGAACTGGGTGGGTATCCATGTCGGTGCTTTAGACTGGTTCAAATCCTGTTTGGCAGAGAGAGGTTTTCGTGTCCGTGTCCGAGTCTTCTGCTGCTCCGCTCACATGTGGAGTACCCCAAGGTTCTATCATCGGCCCTCTTCTATTCCCCCTGTACCCACTTCCACATAGATGTATTCTTCAAGAAAATTTGGCATGTCGTTTCACTTTTATGCCGACGACAGCCAGATTTATATGCCATTAAGAAAATAAAAAGGCTTTTCTTGGTTTTTAACTCACTTTGAGACAACAATTTTATTGTAATTGACTTCTGGCAGGTTGACCCACACTTTTAGGTTATTTTATCCTCTGTTATTTTGTTTTTTTTTTGCTTGTTTCTATTTTATTCTTCAGTCGTTTTCATTTGTTTTAATTATTTCGGTGTCCAGCACTTTTGCTCTGTTGATTTCAAAGTGTGAGCGCTGTCTTCTTGCACGCCGTGTTCTACGGTACTCTGGTAGGCTCTATTCATTTCAGTAATGCTTTATTAATGCCCGAAGGGAAACGGATAAAGTCAGCCGAGCATCGACTCGTCGTCTTGGGGTTCCCTTAAATGGTTGGTCCAGATGTGACCCAGATAGGACCCTCCTTTTGGGCCCATGTCCATTCATCATTTATGTCCCTGAGTATAACCACTGTGAGCACGGCGGGCCAGCGGGGACACACCAAAGTAAAGTGTTTTAAGTCAGATATAACCACTGTAGTTATATAGTAGATATTCAGTGAATCAACTATCTTAAACGGGTTTTCCTAAACAGCTAAAGAGTCCAAGGGTTTAATGGGAGTCCTGAGAAGGTCCACACTGCTCACCACGAAGACATTTATCACAGCAACAGACGGTAAGTGATTTGCCTCCAACTTGAAGATGTTTACAGGGATGTCTAAACTTCAGTACACTGTGACAATTTCAATTATGAACAAATCCTTTAAAAAGTAATAAAATAATAATAAAAAAATCAAATTTCTGCTCTATTTCATTTTCAATTCAACACAGCAGGTCTGGGTTCCCTCCTCCTGCGTGCGCTGGATCCAAAAAAATGGCTTTTTAAATTAGTTCAAATATTTCGAAGATAAAGTCACTCAGGAGGAAAATTAATGGATAGAATTAAATATAATAATAAAACGAGATTTTCTTTTTCCTCTGCAGGGAAATTTGAAAAGGAGTTTTAATATAAAGTTATGCATTTGTTCTTGTTGTATTTGGGTTGCAAACAAACAAGAACATCTATCAAAATCATATATAAGGTTTTTTTATTTGCACAATAAAATATGTTGGTGATGAAGTTAGAAAACATCTCCTACGACTGATCAAATCAAGTGAATTCTGTGGTCCACAGACAGTAAAAGCAGAAAGTCACAGAGCCCCAGTTGGCAACAGCGAACCAGTTTCTGTTATAGACTCTCCCTGGAAGGTCTGGACCTGGACTGGACCTTCATCAGCCCTCATCATCACCCTCTGTCTTGTCTGAGAGGTTAATCCGATAAGTCCTGGGTGTACGCAGTCATTTAGACAATCTGAGTGATGAAGGGCAGTCAGCTGGTGTATGTGGAGAGCCTGACCTCAGCTGCAGTGAATGTGTGTGGACTTAAATAACCTTAGCGTGTTGGTGGAGCGGTCATATTCAGGTCAAGGTTCTGCAGAGATTTAGGCTTCTCTTGAGGATAAATGGCTTTAGAATGAACAGAAAAGTCTTAATGGGAGTCACACTGGACTCAACTAGAAACTGACATTTTTTATTTACAAATCTGAAAATAAAATGCCTGAGGTTCTCATGAAATGCCAGTAGGTAGGTTTCCATTAATGGGGTCAGAGGTAAAACCTGAAAGTGGGCGGTCCTGTCTCCATTTATACCAGCAGACCAGGTAACGTCCACCAACTAAACGGAACTTATTACACTGGTTGGTCAGTGTTAAAACAGTGTCGTAATATGATGCTTTCAGACCAGAACCACAGAAAGTGAGTTTCGTTTTTTCCCCAACGGTTGCATCAGTTGTGGATACAAAGCAAGATAAACTATCAGAGTTTCAAGCATTTCTGTTTTGTTGTTAGCAGGCAGAGGGATCCCAGTTTGCATGCAGGCCTCAGTGAAATAACTGCTCCAGAGCAAAATGTTGCAAGTTTCCATCTGAAATGGCAGCATCACATCTTTACTGCTTATTTTATAGCAGCTGATTTTATGGGTGTGGCTTATTTTGAGAGGGGTCCTACAGCTTTAAAGATTACACAAATGCAAATTTAAACAAATTAAACATGTTTTCACAGAGCTCACAGTAATTCCCACAACAGATCAAGCGCACACTGCCACACGTCAAATTAAATGGATACATATGTGACTGGAAATTTGTTATAGATTTTATTTACTGCTCTCCTGATGGTGCATTCAATGACACACGGGAAGAAGGAACATCCAGCTATCAAATATAAAAATAATAATAAAATGCCAACAAGAAGTGAGAAGGATTGTAGATTATAATTAGCTACTTCATTTCCTATTGAAGTTAATTTAACTGAACTCATGAGAATATTTTGTTAATCGCAAATAAAAAAGTAGGTAGATAGGAGATTATAGATGTAAATAAAGACAGGGATTCTAGAGAAACCACTAGGTTAGGATGCACTAGCACCTGCAAATCTGAAAGAGCTTTTCCTTTATAGCCTTTAAAATAAAAAAGGCAATCAAGAAATGAGGTATACTGCTTTTATTCATGAAGTCAGGGAAGTATATTTATGAACTCATCATAATTATACATTTATGCATACATTTTTATTTTTCCAGCATGTTCCATCGTGCAGCTTTGATAAGATGATGCTGCATGACTGCAGTATTCATGCTGCACATCCACTTCAGCATCACTCTGAATTGATATTTTGGTATTTCTTTTCCCTGACTTTGGTACAGGTTTTTGTTCCATAACCTTTAAGTGCGTCACCCCCAAGGAAATTCTTCCAGTGATTCACACGTTTTTTAGAGACTTAAAACCAGCTTCAGTTTCTTAATGATTCACAGCCAGTGAAATGCAGCAGCTGCAGGGAATGTTGAGAAAACATCCGTGTCTCATCACTGAAGTTATGTTTAGAACATGGCTTCCAGTCATGAGGGAAATTGTCAATTTTCTTTTTTTTTTAAATAAAACTTATAGCTGGAAGTGATCTAAAAGCTGGTTGCAGTTATTTCCCCGGGATGTTATTGTAAACACACATGTGGTTAGAGGGACTCATCTGTTGAGATAAGACTCCTCTTTTTATAACCCACATGAAGTCTGTAAGTGGAGAAACCACAAAAAAAAAACCATCAACATTTCCTCTTTATCCACAAACCTGCAAGATCTGTTCATACTGGGAATAAGCTTCATGACCTGGCTTGCTTGGGCCACCTCAAAGAAAGTCTCACCATCACTAATCGTAAGGTGTCAATTCTCAGATAATGGAAGTCTCCTGCAGTGGGTTACAGCAGGTACCAGCATCAGCAGCCCTTTCAGACCAAATCCCAACAAAAATGACTAGGAATTTATTTTCCAGTGTCTCTTTTCAAATTGAATTAGGTTCATACGCTTCAGGTTAATTACATGCTGAATTAGGCTTAAGCCTGTTACACACCACAGCATACCACTGCACATGGACATCAATGACAAGAAAACATTTCTTTTCCACTCGTTTGACTGAGTGCAAAGGTGCGCTTTGGTATCAAGAAGCGAGACGCATCAAGCTTCAAAGGACTGTGTGGTTTTATTGGCGTCCTCATTGTTGAGGAGGATCACAAGAACCACGTGCACTAAAAACGGCAGAAAGGTAAACACAGAATGTTCAAAATGTTACTTAAACAAAACACAAAGCCACAACACGCAGCGATACGCTGACAGGTTTTCACAACTGCAGCGCTACTGTACGACTTTTACTCAAGCGAACAAAAAAATGAAACGAAAGGAAAATATCTTTTCCACATTTCTTTGCGTAAAAAGAAATTTTAAATAAGACACAACAAAGACAGAATCAGTGTTTTGTACCTCATTCATTAAAAGTAGTGAATGGACTCCATGTCATTGTGCTGTCTTCATCTCACCTCCTGCTTTTCACAAAAAAAAGAAAAATACGCTAAACATGAAAATGGAAGACAACATATTGTCTGTAGAAACCACAAGGTGGCACTGTAGCACCACTTAACCAAACAGTAAAAACCAAAAAGAGTCTGTAATGTGCATCTTGAATATCATTTCAGAGCTGGAGGAGGTTGGCTGGGATGAGGTCCACCCAGCCTGCTGCTCCATGACCCACATCTGGATTAGCAGAAGTTAACGGACAGATTTAGGGATTGAATAAATTATTTTGTACAAGCTCGAAAAGCTGCTACTCAAAGGTATCTACCATATTTGATCAAATGTCTTTTGTGTTATTCAGTATTTGGTTAAGAATTAATCACTAAGCTCACTACTGCCCCCCCACGACTTCTGTCTGTATTGCTCCGTTTCGTCCGTAACATTAGGCAAAAAAAGACGCTGCAGGAGACGGACAAGTGAGTTTCAAACGTAGAGCATAAATGAGCCTTCACGTGTCATCAGAGGTATCCTGGCAGCCCCGATTCAAATCTTGGTTGTAACGCGGCAAAAGCACAAACAGCGGGAACTTCATTCTACTTTTCTAGAAACCGTGCACGCTCCTCGTATTTCACATTCACGTTGTCGATTCTGTCGGACGACAATCTGCTTTTGAAATCACGAGTTTTATCAGAGCGACGCGACAGCCTCATAATGCTTCATTCATTGACACATTAGACACGGAAAGGGCAGAAAAAGTATGTGAATGAGCACACGGGCAATTTGGTTCCAGGAAATGTGAGCAAACAGCGAAGGAGAGAGACGGATAAGTGCCGCCAAAGCAGAGCTCAAAGAGGTTATGTAATGATGCCGCCCACCAACTACCAGTGACGGATCTCACGCCACGCTGAAGTGTTGCCTTGAGCGCTCTGCTGCAAAAATAGGAAACTTAGGAGGAGAATGATGTCCAACATGTGGCCAAGTATATCAAAGTAGCACCACACTCAAGGGAATTACTTCTGGGATGGCAAAGCCACCATCTTTAGGAGGTGCAAGAGAGTTTGATGAGGATGTTCAACGCTGTTGTGGATGAAATGTATGTAAGAGGTGTTTCATTGATTCCACAAAGCGATCCACAGCTTGTCAGAGCCATATTGATGCTGTTGTATCACAAAAAAAAAGAGAAAAAAGAAAAAAGAGAGAACAGTCCAGTAATTGTAGCAGACGTGTAACACAACGGGTCGATGTACAGGAATAAAAGCAACCCAACAGTCAGATAAAAGCTCTAAAAGATGAAGCTGCTCCTTTATTTGACACACAGCTGGAGGCAGTATTGCTGTAGAGTTGAAAAGGCAACCCAGGAGAACAGGAGGAGTTCTAGAGAGCATGAACACTGGCAGAAGAAAGGAGGTCATGGATTTGAAATCCCGGGGCGCTGTTTGACTTGTACTACAGCAGTTGATCACTTGCAGCTAATAAAGGCCCCCTACAATGTTGTATATTACATGTATGAGTTGTCATTAAGTGTTTAGTCATGCCTACTATGTGCAAAAGTGTATACGCCTCCCTCGGGCTCCTTTGTGGTGGGACTTTGCAGATTTTACTCCTTTAAGGAATTGTGCAAACTGACCTATGAGTGATCTGTCTTCTAATATCTCTAATATATCTAATGATTTAAAGAAAGCGAGTCTGGATTGAAATGATTCCACACCTTTTGGTGAGAAAAGAGAAAGCTCAGTCCTTGTTTTTAAGTCTTTAATACAGACCTTGAGCTTCTTTTTTTTTATTTTTTTTTATTGAGCTAACAGCATTGAACCACTATGACTCGCCTCTACAGGAAGAACTGTTTCAAAAAATATGCTTATTGATTTCTTCAACAAATAGTTCTCATGCCTTCCACACACACTTTCACACAGCCTAAGATTACAAAGCAACTTGAGCAGCCTGAAAATGTGCATGTTGCGCCATGAGCAGCACCTCATCTGAAGAGCTGCCATGCGGAGGCTAAAAATACTGAGCATCTTAAGTTTACACGGAGCCCATGTGCTCCCGCTGAACACCGAGGCAGACTGCAGCTTTGCAAGTTCAGCTTGGATGTTGAAACCACAAATGACGTGTGTTCTGCACTCAGACTACAGTCTTATATAGACGGCGGTTCAGATTCGCAGGAAACTGTGACATCACAGGCCCAGAAAAGGTCCAATTATCAGCCCATCTTTATCTTTATCAGTCGTGTAATACTTGTTGTACCTCAGAAGTGATTTTTCAGATTTCGGGTTTCTAAAGACGCATGCACCCGTCACACACAGAAAAGGGTGGAGTCAAATCAAGTGTCTGACTCCACCCCCTAAAACTGGTAACCTGTAAAAACCATGGGGCTACTTCCAGTTTGCTTCACAAATGCAATCCCAGAAGTATATAGATTGGTAATTCCTCATCATACCAGTAGAGGCTGTCTTTAAAAGCCAGTCACTCATGTATCAGGGACAATTATGTAAAGGCACAAAAAATGTATGCTGGACCATAGACTTAAAATCAGCTCCAAACACACCTGAACCTCAAGGACCTGGTCTCATTACACAGATTTAAGCATATTTTAACTTTTCTCCTGGCATTTTATGCCCTCTCTCTCTCTCATTATTCTGACATTTAGTGAACAGAATTTAATTTAGCCATCTCAAATTGCCTAAAACAGAAAAAGTTTTAGGTCCCTTAATGTCAAACAGTAAGAGAAAATCAAAGGTCATGTGTCTTTTTATACAGTGAATGCAAACTTTTAGTTTCAACTGAACGTCTCCTTTAAAGGTTGTATTTGAACTGTAATTTTGCACATCACAGCCCTGTTGAATTATATTTCTTTTAGTGAAAGAACTCAATTAAACATAGTCATATATATATATATACATATATATATAGATAGATATACAGAAAATCCATGATGTAGGTAAAGGAAATATAAATGTTTCTATGTTTTTTGGAGATCTTTTGGCACTCATACGAGACGATTGTAAAGTAGCCACTGTCTAGCGGAGCCCGACCTCTTTATTGTATAATAGAAAGAAGACTGGGTCAATTTCTCATTGGAAAAGAAGCTAATGTACGCCGGCCTCGGGCTGGATGTGAGCATCGTAGCAGCCAGGACGATGGTGGGTCAGCATGATACTAATGAGATCCAACTCTTTACATCACTGTGTAATACTCTGATCACTGATGTGAGGTGGAACGAACAAATAAAGCGTGCAGTTTAATGAAGCAGCAGCTGTGTGGGCAGACCATAATATTATCTATATGTACTGTGTGAAGTGCTAATGAGGAGTTAGTGTCTTACCTACCGCAGACAGCCACCACAGGAAGAGTCCTGATGTCCTGATGTGGAGCAACTAACAGCAAACAGCTTCTCCAAATGGGGATAACGGTTGCTACATAGACTTTTACACTTTTTTTCTCCTAATGCTCATATTTGCAAGCTTGCAAAGTCAGGAGTCTCTGCAATTCTGATATGAATTATGGAAAACACGTAATCAGCTTTACAAAAAAAACAGCTGGGGAATATATGTTAAATTATTAGAGATTAGGGAGCATCGTGCAGTGACGCACAGATTGGATTAAATCACGTTTAATATACTACATATAGTGTAGATGAGCAGTTTTTACAACTGATTGGATTATGATGGGATTTGTTAAATACTTATTTTTTTCTGGAAGTGTGAACATTGCCTTTCTAATCAGTCTTTTCTAGATGCTCCTAGTCCTTCTCTTTATCACCCTTCTTTTTGTCTCCTTCTCTTTGTTTTTTTTTTTTTTTTTGCAGCCTGAGACTTTCGCTTATCAATTCATCACTTGGGGCCACATTCAGGGTGAATTTCTGGATCTTTTGCTTTTTCTGGACGCTCACTGATCAAAAGAGATGTCCCAGTCTCCTTTTAGCGCCCTGTGAGGGAGTGTTTTAATTCCCACAAGCATAATCAATGTAATTAACACTACTGGAAGCACTTTGAATGTGGTTAAAGTGTGCAGCTGCAGCTCAGCGATCTACATTAAAATGTTGATTGCAATAAACCAGGATAGATAGCAATTAAGACACTTTTCTGGTTTATCTGTCACTGATAGATCATTGTGGTACATTTTCCAGGCGTATTTACTTATATTTGTAAGACAACCCTTCGGCAGTGTGACATATTTTCCTCCTTTCTCCCCCTAAAACCATCATCAAACCCTGAGTTTTATTTACCATCTGGACGCTGGGGTAAACAATGTTTGCAGCACCAGAGAGCAGCAGTTGCCGCCGCCTCGTCTTTCAGCGAGATATTAACTGGCCTCCAGCCACGGACAGGAAATAGCAAGAGGGAGAGACAATGCAGAGTTATGGCACCTCTTATTTAGATGTATTATGAGGATGCGGTGCCTGGCGAAGAGCTGGAGCTGGGCCACGCTGAAGACACAGCACCATACAAGGACAAGTCACGCTGGAGGATCAGGCTGTCTCTGCAGGGAGGACGCTCTGCAGCTCTGAGCTGGTGGCATCTGGAAGGAAGGAAAAAAAAAGAAAAAAAGAATTTCAAATGCTGGTTTCTGGTGCCAAAGTCAAATGCTCTGTTGAGATTTCTCTAACGTGAGCTGATCAATAAACGAAGCGCATCTTCACAGAGCGGGCCGACAACCCTGACAGGAAACTCCTCTGATATGTGATACAGCTATAACCTTGGCCCCGTGTGTGTGTCCCTGCTCCCTGTAATCTTCATGCTGTTTCTCAGAGCGTGTGGGGCGCCCTTAATGCATGTGCTTGAATGTTTTATGAATCAGCTGAGTGAGTCTACAGAAAATGAAAGTGACTCTGAAAACGATCTAACTGCTCTGAAGTCCATATCTGTGTGTGTGTGTGTGTGTGTGTGAAAGACACAGAGGGGCAGTGAAAGTGCAACACAGAGATTTGTGGCAGGAGGCAAAAAAGGTCAAATATCTTCTACCTAATAATAAATCACACACAGTCACAGACGCTGCCACCTCCCAGCTCATATACCCTTTTTGCTCTTCCCCATCCCCCTCTCGCGTGTTGACATAGTTTCCATGGTGAGGGGAAGGTGTCGAGGGCCAACACTGCATTCCTGTCTCTCACACAAACACACATGACCATTTACTCTGAGGGGGTCAGTTAGCGCTCTCTCATCTCCCACCGTCTAATATTTGATGGCTGCACAGCGTTGTCAGCGTCCTGCAGGTAAAATGGGCTGTGCATGACCCAGTCCATCACTGGCCGCGTCCTTCACATCCCAGGCTGACACTGTCGACTCGGGGTTAACCTGCAAATGAGGCATAAATTGCAAAAAAACAAAAAACAAAACAACGACCTAGTTAAAAACGTAAAAACAGATAAAGTATCTGATGTTGTGCTAAAGGCCAAGGAGAAGCAGTGGGCTTTGAGATGCGTCGTAAAACCCAACGGAGAAGGGGCAAAAAGAGCAAAAAGCAAAAAGATCTTCATGCATTTTTTGTGCGACAGCTGAAAAAGCACGACCCCCCCTCTACGCTCTGAGCTCAGCAGCAGCCAATCAGATGACCTGAGAGACAGAGAGATGTAGGACTTTAAAGCAAATAAAAGAATTTTAAATCTGAAATGCACAGAGGCTAAAATCGGAGCGAATGTGCTCTTGCACATGTGTGCCAGTTAAAAAGACGTGCAGTGGCGTTCGGTACCATCTGGACGGTTGACGGAGGCCCCGCACTACAGTAATCCAGCCGACTGGTAAACGCATGGATTATAGTCTCAGAGTGCTGCCTCAAAAGAATGGCCTTTAATTTGGCCAGCTGCCTCGACTGGAAGAAGCTTGACTTCTCAGCTGTCCTAATCTGACCGTCAAGCTTAAGTGGGAGTTCACTTCAAATCCAAGATTTGTGGTTGATGTCACACACTGGGCCAGATGACTCAGATCTAAAGGGAGGGCTCCCACGGTTGTTGTTGTTGTTGTCTCATTGAAATTCAAAACGTTTAGAGCCATTCAGGCCTCACTGAGGCACTGACTGCCCACACAAGAGTCACATAAATCTGGCCATCATCTTGAGTTAACAGTAGAATGAAATGTGACGCTTTGAGGATGAAACCGAGCGGAGAGAAGACAAGAGGGTCTGAACCTGAGCCCTGTGGAACTCACAGCAGTCAGCTGGTGAAGTCGAAGGTGATTGTCGTCTTCAGTGGCAAGTTTATGCAGTGATGCATGGCATGGTCAAATGTAGTATAAATGTTTGCCCCAAACCTGCGCCTCACTGTGGGGCTGCAGGTTGGGGCAACATTTTTTTTCTTTAGTAGCATTTTCTAGTCCGATATGGTGGTATAGACTCAGTTATTCAGGTAAAAGCTTTGAATCATGGACAGTTGTTAAATCAGACTTCTGGAAGGAAAAAAAATGTTGACGTGGACGTTAGCCACATTATTAGGGATTTTGTTTATGTTTCTTTAATAAAAATAAGACCTCACCCTTGACTGTTAGTGATCATCACCTTACAGATAACAGATTACAGGTGTTGTTTGTCATGTCATGCTTGCAGCTGCTGTGTAATTTCTTTTATTGCCTAATGCACTTCTATTGTCATAATCCACATGGAAGTAACCCTAATGAGACATTGCAGTTGCTGGGTTGGAGCAGGATGTGTGCAACACGTCAGCTTTTATCAGAATTTCGGTATTTGACTTTGTGGCTTTCTGGTTGTCCAGAGGATTACACAGGAAATGGGGTAATCGGGTCAAGAGGACTAATCCTTGCAGAGGTGTGGCTTGTTTGGTCTGAGGGTGGTTTTTTAAAAAAAATAAAAATCATTATATTCTTTAGCAAGTTTCATGGAAGATTCAGCTGGCGGATTTTAGCGAGAACTTGGAAGTGGGAAGGGTTCGTTCTCTGGAGTGCATAAATACTTCTCATCACAGCGCTGAATAACATCCGAAATCTAATTTACAGTAATTCAATAATTTGTTAAATTTTGTACTTAGTTCAAGCCTGTTTGACTCAGAATATTCCACTTCTGCTTTTAATCAAAAAAAAAAAAAGGTATTTGCTTTCTTATCCATTGAGACTTGGAAGCCCACGGTGGGACGACTGCGCCGTCTGCTTTGGGCGCTCTCATTTCCTGCAGCAATGACCGACGGTTGTATGGGCCTGCAAAACAGAAACATGATATATGTTGATTGTAGGGCCTTTCCCCTTATTTGTGTGTTTAGTTGCTCTGGAAATTAGGTGATAAAAGCCAGACTGCAGACACACCTTTGCTGAAACAGTAAAAACACACGTGCACACGGACACACACAAGCTGGAATTCTCCAGCTAAGCACAATAATCCAAGGCAAAGCTGCGGCTAGAATTTGTATAAACATTTCATTGTTATCTTTAAAACTTCACCCTCACTTGGAGCGACTCTGGGTATAGACAGAACCAATCACAGCCATGCTGGAAGCTGCAGTTGCCCCTGTGGTGAACAGTGATGGTTTGAACAAGCTCCAAGCTGCAAAGCTTGAATGTTGACATGGTCAGTGAGGTCTTGCTGACCGACCGTCTGCAGGCTGGAGAAGAGGAGCAGAATTCAGAGCCTCAGTATTGTCAGTTGAATAAGACTGTTGAACTGTCTAGATTCCATCTGATCCTGTGACTTCTAGAAGATTAGTTTTGTCCAGCTCTTTCCACAGAGATCTGCAGACTCGTCAAGGCATCTTCATGTTCCAAGATTAATGGCTGAATAATTTCTGCTGTGCGTGCTGGGACAGTATCTCCCCCAGCAGAGACTACAGGTTCTTCTCATGGCATATAAGATGTTTTTTCTTCATCAGATGAGTCCAGTTGTTGCTCTTGCAGAATCAGCAGAAGTGCTGCAGCTGGCATCTTTTGACCTTTTTCAGCTAAATTTGTCACAAAAGGTAATTAATGGGAATGGAGCATGTAGCCTTTGCTCTCTTGTGCATCGGTGTGTTTTGGGTGCTAATGACTGTGGTTCTGGTTCACTGATTATCTTCACCTGGGATCACTTGAGGTCAGCACAGACCGCCGGATCCTGGAAAGACCACACATTCCCAATTTGCAAATGCCCAGACCCAGTCTGAGGCTTTTTGCTTTTCTATTTTCCCCACATACTAACAAAGTAACTTCTTATACCAACTCTACAGTTGCAGCCTAAAGTGAAGTCCCACCCCTAAGCAGTCATTGTAAGAAAATCTGTGTTTCCATAATTCACCTCTCAGGGAGAAGGAGAATGTTTGGGTAAGAATTCCTAAGAAACAGGGAAATCAGAATTCTCTGAATCCACTTCTGGGATGTGTGAAACACTTAACACCCCAGAAAGGCTGGGTTGATGGAAAGCTTGAGGCTGGACGGCTGTGAGGATGACGTATTGATGCTATTTCAGTGTTAAATATTTAATTGACAATCATCAGGAAGGCTTATCTAAATGTCATCACCTTTGACATCTGATGGAGGCGGATGCAGATCAGCAGGCAGACTAGGTCATCTTCCAACCAGGAGGCCAGTGATTTGTTTTCAACCTCACCACATTTCAAGTGTTCCTAGCATGGATCTGAAGCTGGACAGGATGTTTAAAAAAAACACACTGTACAACTCTATATAAGTGCAGCTGAAAGAAACCGCATTTCGAAGGACCCGTCCTACGTAGTCTACGTAGACCGCGTCCTCGTCGGAAGGCCGGGTAGACCGGAAGTCAGCGGCTGTGAATTAGGACAGTCTAGCCTTCAGATTTACCCCTGCCCTTACCTCGGCGTACGTCCTGTTGCCTAGCAACCGTGACAGCGCTGAAACGAAGAGAGAATGGAGATCGAATTTTTTTAATTACTGTTCTATAACTGTTCTGTTTTCTCAGCTTAATGAAAGCTAATTAAAGCTTAATAAAAGCCGCAATAGTTGAAGAACTACGGACCGCTGTACGAGCTAATTTGTTGTCTTGATGATTTCTGTCAAAATGAAATACAAAAAAAATGTCTACACAATTGACAAAAGCCTATCACCATAACCTCTTTAGGCTTTTATTTTTTGCGTACACAGCTCCGTCCCGGCTACTTTAGAATTTCCCGGTATACCTGCAATGCATCTCGGGATAGGGCGGGCAGAGAAGGATAAACCGGCACCCGTCCTTCCAATCGGGGAAAAGAAGGCCGCATTTGAAGGAGCCTTCGAATTAGGACAGCCTTCGACGCGTCGCTGTGACGTAATCGGCCTTCAAAAGATGCGGCTGCTGGATTGGGACACAGCTCTTGTTTCACCACGGAGAAAGCTTGCTTGCCATTGTTAGCCATATCGAAGTTTAATTGTAAAGTTAAAATAAATTGCTGTCGCCGAATATGAAATATGGCGAGTGTGAAGTAGTCACTCTGTGACGCCACTCTCCGGCCAATCAGTGGCCTGCATATTGATGACGTTGCATTTTTTAGCCAGACTCCGTTCGGTTAAAACTTCAGCCAAGTAGGTGCAAAAAAAGGAGGTACAATCTAGTACTATGACCTAGTGGAAAACCACTAAAGCAGAGTATAGTCGAGCCGAGTAGGTACTAGTGAAAAAGGGCCAGGAAACAAAATACTTTTATGAAATACGTTTACTTTTATGCAGTCATCCCCTAGAGGTCACCAGAGGAATTGCATGCATGTATGTGAAGCCTTGAAATAGAAAAAACTGGAGCTTCAGTGGTTGTAACTAACTAAACAACAATGCAGCAAATTAAGTTTGGTGTAATCTGGCACACAGTCAGCACGACATTACTCATTCACTCTTAATTTCCACTATCTGAGGACTTTTATGAGCACAGACGCATCTCTGATCTGCTCCTAAGCATCTTGAAGGGAGTTAAAACAACCTGTTTCACTTTGAGCGAGCAGGAGAAACAGGCTGCGAACACACACCAGACTGTTGTGAAGAAGCTGGAGCTGCTGTCGACATCAGCACCGATTACAATGAAGACGAGAAAACATGTCGCCTCTGGAGGGCTCTGGGGAAAACAGACAGCTTACTTGCTTCCATGTGCTGCTAAATTTTTCTGTGTGATTTTTATTTTTATTTTTTATGTGGAGCATCCTTCAAGCAGTGGCACATGGAAGTCAGAGCCAGGGGTAACACCATGGAGGATCTCCAAAACAGCAGGGGGGTTGAATGGGGGGGAGAGAAATGAAAAATATCCTGCATTGGATTTCCTCTTTTTCTTTTTAATTCACGCACATCGCTGATTCAATTAAAGACGACAATTGTGACAGGGCCCCATTAGTAAATGATCCATGAGAGGCTTGAACACACACAAGCAGAGACAGGAAAATGGGTCAAATGGACCCTGAGAGAGAACAAGTGCACGTTAGGAAAAGCCACAGAAAGCTTCAGAGCCAAACAACACTGGATCTTGATTCCCTCTCATCTTTACATGAGCAGAAGAGAAGGGCTGGTGAAAGAGAGGTGGATGCTGTTAACGGGCTGTATTTAAAAAAAAAAAAAAAAAAAATTAAAACTCAGGGGAGCAGCTGAAGTTTCAACTCATTTTACTTTCTAATCAAGAGGGAGAATGAAAGGGACTGATGTGTTGAGTGAAAGTGAAGAGGAAAATGAGGAAAAAGAGGACCAGATACGGAGTCAAAGAGAAATTTGTGACAAAAGGAGAGAAAACGTATAAACACATAAATCCCACAGGCATAACAAGAGGATGGGAGGCGCAGTGAGAAAGAGGATTTTGGTCCAATGGCAAATTATAAAACATTTATTCAGCTAGTTTTCTTTTTTTTTTTTTTCTCCCGTGCGTAGGAGCTCTGAAAAATTTGATTGATGGCTTGCCCAAAGATGGAGAACAAAACCAAATTGGCCCACATTTGTCACAAGTCTGCAAGCAGAAGCTGTGATCACGACCACAGTGGACTTTCTGGAAAGATTCAGCAGCTACGTTTGAACAGAAGGAGGACAAACGCAGGCTGTTTGGGGCTACATTCAGAATGAGCAGTAACATGCTATCTAAATGTCTAAAATACCTGGATTTACTACTGTAACACTTTATTTGTACTATCAAAAAGCAGCCTTGTGTGCTGAGCTGACTATAAATAGTTGTTTTTAGCCACAGAGCAGAGTTTTAAGACTAAGAAAAATAAAAAGATTTAGCTTATAGTGTTCAAATTATGCCTAAACTAATACAAAAATTCCTTAAACATGCATTCTATCAAGTTACCAGCAGTGGGCAATGTCTCTGCTCCATAAAAAACAACAGGTTTGATTTAAAAAAAAAAAAAAAAAAACGTCTGGCAAAATGTGACCTCAGTAAATATTTAATTTAATAATCTATAACATGGTATTAAGAGGAAACTAAATATGGAATCAGGGTACAGTAGGGTTCCAATATCACCAAACAAATACCCAGTAGTAATCTAGACAAACCCCCAGTGATGTCACCTGTAGGTTTTCTAATGGATGTCCTTTGTTGGTACTAGTCTGGTTGTGGCTCTACCTGCATCACGTGCTGATTGGTTGGATGCCTACCCAATGGCATCGAGAGGCATTTTGTTCTGTGCCTGTTGGGACTGACCTCTAGAAATGAAAGTGAAATCCAGAGAGAGCAGAATAATGTTTAGAGTCAAAGAGGAAAAGACTAAAGATGGAAACTGGCCCTGTGCTGAGGAAAGCTCTGGAAGTTCTTGTCATAAAGGATAAAACTAAACACCCTTCGCACGACACATACCGATAAAAACAGAGGTTTCTTTGGAGCTACAGCAATGAGGACTGCTACTGGAAGCCAGTCCAGCCCAGTGCACTGGCAAGGACTGGAATAAATCCCATCACAGGCTTAACCGTTGGCGAGCTTTGCAAAATGGCTGCAAGATGCATGGCCTGCTGGCATACTTTCTGTTTGACTAGGAAATAATATTAGTTGGCTTGCTTTGTCTTACGTAAGCTCAGTCGCCAGAGATAAATGTTTCCGTTTTAGATTCCTTGAAGCCACTCTGGCAATCTGCCTGTGTGAAGGCCTGTTTTTTTTCCCCAAAAAAAGACAAGCAGTCATTATGGTACTGATTTGGTAGCAGCTGTGCTAACTGATGGACTCCTGTTTGAAATCATCTTACTTTGTTGGGTTTAGGCATCACAAACACCAACCAAAGCCGTTACAAAGCATCCCTGCTTGACAAGATAGCAGAGGAATACTCGCAGCAAACATTACATTGTGTTTAAATGTTGCTGTGAAGAACAAACTTACCATCGGTGAACAGGAAATTACTTTTTTAGCTATTACAAATCTAAAACACGATCAATCAATAAATTGAGACCAGTCAAATACTTCAAATCAAGTACATTTCACAGATTTATTCATTTAAAAAAAAAAAAAAAACATGATTCATCATACTAACTGAAGTAACAACAAAATAAAGACATTGGGGAAGCCTTGCAGTGACATGTTGAGTGATGATGTGCTGATACAGGATGCAGAAACGATGGATCCAGGATGTTTGGTGTCCATCGTCAGGTTTCTTGGTTTGTATTTTCTGCTTAAAAGTGTTTTTGCTCTTACTGAGGGAGAACATTGTGTGAGCTATGACCCAATCACAGCCTGATTTATTGCTCTTAAATACTTGCTTATGATTCCCTTTAGATTATTTCAAACACACAAAACCATGTCCTATTTCAGCCCACTTCGTTCAGGGTCCTGCTGGGTTTTAACAGTTGCTTGAGCTGTGAATATACCTTCATGCAGCACTCAGCATGATAAATAAGCTACCACAAGTTCACTCCCTTGGAAAAAAATAAAATAAAAACAAAACTTTCCCAACCAGTTTGTTATCTTAGATTTTTCACATTTTCTGTTACCTTAATAAAATGATGAAGTGCAAGACAAACCGACTACAACTTACAACTGCCTACAGTTTCACGGAAACAGGAGTCCTTATGTGTAGGACAACTAACAATCCCAGTAAAGAACTGGATTTTCTTGAAATTAGGAAAAGAGTTTGTAAAAATTCCACCACCATACTCGTTACTGATGCGGTTTGCCCTGCTGGTCTAATTTTTTTTCTCTCTCTAAGCCTCACTAATCAGCCTTTTCATTTATTTTTTTCAAACTGAACTGGAGTTTGTGCTGAACAAAACCAACAACTGTTGTTTTACAGTAATTCAATTAACACTGTCCACATAAATTCACAATAAACAGGGTTCAGACATGAAAGGCACGTTAAGTGATTTCTGGGTGAAGTCACATCTATTGACATGGAGCCACATTTATTATAAATCTGCTGCCGATCACTGAATGTGACAGGTGAACCAGAATTGCATGGAATTACTTATCCTGCCTTTAACGCCTCCACTCATTTTCACTTCATGCATATTATATGTACGTGCCAATTGCAAGTTACTGGGCCTGACTGCTACAGATCTTGTTAAATACAGTCAACCTTTATGAAACTTTTTTTTCTTATTTGTATAATTTGCAAATTAGCATTAGTGCTCAGTTTCAAACAAATCCAATGCAAGAAGTGGCAAAAAGGTAAGTGGTTGGAAATTATTTGAGAAATAATCAATTTAGCTCATAATAGAAACTTCAGAAAATCTTCATAACAAAAAAAGGAATCCAAGAAGGGTTTTTAAGAGATACATAATGTCCTTTTTTATATATATATGAAAATTAACTGAGGTTTTACTAAAATGTGTGTGACAATAGCTCCCTTTTAACCATTTTGATTTCATTTAAATCAACCATATGTCTGCTCTTCAGCAGATTAAAAAAAAAAATTCATGTCAAAGTTGATATTTTTTTTTGACTGAATCTATTTTCCTCAAATTAAATCTTGACATAAACTGGGATGGTTAGGTAAGCTTTCAAAGTAGGACTCCCAGAGGACACACAACTAAGGGGACAGATGTGTTGTCAGGTGATTTGAGGGAACAGCGAAAAAAAATAAAAAATTGAATCCTCTAAAATTTTCTCGATACCTTTTCATATAGTTAGCAGTATTAAAGGAAAATAGCTTGACATTAAGAGAGAGAAGCACTCATGTACCATGTACTGGACTGGAGTGTACAAAAGAGCCTACATTAGCGGAGTGATGGCTCCAATATGGATGCTGGAGGTTTTGATGAGTGGTGTAAAAAACAAAACAAAAACAAACAACAACAAAAAACACACACATAACAACAGTACATGCAACCCCACTTGTCTCACAGCACTCACACAGTATACGAAAAAAAAACAAAAAAAAAAGCGCGCACACACGACTCAGGCAAAAATAACAGTTGGATATATTTGACTATTTATAAAAGAGGAGCGCTTGCTGTAGCCGCTTTTAGTGGCTGTTCAAGTGTCAGTCTGGCAAAATGAACCAAGCGCGCTCCATTAGTTCAAATATTATTGGCACCATGTACAGTATACCTCACGCACAAACACACTAACTGCATATCTCATTGTAAAGCTTAAAAATGTCTCTCATTTTAAAATCTCTGAATTTTCAAAAAACTAGAATTGAGAATAAAGGTAATTATTGTCCTCTTGTTAAAGTAAGAATACTCTTGAGGTGGTAGTGCAATACCTCACGTGGAGCACTTATCTGCCCAAACAGGACTTTATGTTCCCTCCTCTGTGGCAGAGGAGACGTTCAGTCTTTTCAAACAACATCATCAGCGGATGTTGACCCTTCCAGGATGTGTCAAGGCGTCATTTTATCCCATGCAGATAATGTCCAACTCTTGACTATTTCCAGGTTCATTGGTGCACTGAAAATCCCAATTACTATCAGATTCAAAGAAAGGTTGTACTTTTCAGTGAGCCTTGGCATCAGAAGAAAGCAAAAAGAAGAAATAAAAATTCTGTCCAGAGTGCTTCATTTGTTATTCCTAAAGATTAGAGAAGCAGCCGTTCTGTTTAGAGGTCCCATTATTCCCAGTTGGCAGTGACATCTGAAAAAGCTGTGGATCCGTCAGAGGTTCCCACAGGGCTGCAATCTTAACAGGGAACAAATCTGTCTGCATAAAAATTAACTGAAAGCGCCACAGATTTCTTCACAGGAACCAAAAAAAAAAAAAAAAAGTCTGGAAGGCTATTTCTCCAAGGTATGTTTGATAGACCCCTGCACCTCCACTGCAGAGCTGAGAAGTCTGGAGCACCCGTTAAAGCACTGTGACTGGTCGGTCGGGTTTTGAGGTCCCTTTAGTCCCAACGCCCATCGCCTGCAAACAACTGGGTGTCCCAGAAGTCGTCGATGGGCGTGTGTCTGTTGTTCGAGTGGTGCTTCTTGTGAGCGCTGCAGTGTGTGGATGCAGGGGAAATTGTTTGTCAGTCCATCTCCAGGTCCATCAGTTTGTTGCGTGAGCGTGGAGTGTGAGCGGTGTTGCGGCAACAGCAGTGGGCGCAAACCAGACCCAGGACCAGAGAGAAGATTCCCACACCTGGGGGGGAAAAAAAAAAAAAAAGTAAAAACAAAGGAAACATCTTCTACTAATATCAATACTAATACTGCTACCTTTGGACACCCACTCTTAAGCAGAGGAACCACTGGTTAAAGCCCTGTTTACACCTGGTATTAACATCCATCCTGAGTGTTATGATCACAAGTGGACAGCTTTAAATCAAGGTGTAAACCCACACAGCACTGATTGTAGGAAGCTTTGGATGGGTTTCCACTAGTCAGAGTTCCAGGATAGTTTTTAAGGGGGCTGATTGCTGACATGAGTCTCCATTACCAGGAACGGCCCTGCAAGAGGCCTTCAGGTTCCTGTAGTACGAGAGGTACTCAGAGCGGCCCTGATAAACTTCTGGACGGGGTGGTAGTGGTGTTGACTCACTGATTGGGTACACTGTGGGAAAGAGTTGACGTCATCCAGCTGCCTAATGTCCACCTCGCATAGAAGCTGTCTTTTCCCATTCAGGGCCACCATTATGCACTATACAAACACCAATCAGAGACACTACAATCATCCTTAGCTCCTCTACTTTTTTTTGCGTCATTTTAATTGGATTTCCTTCTTTTACTTCTTTGTTTTTGCCGACATCATCATGTTTTCTTTCATTGGCCGTTGACAAAGAGTGGAAGCGGTGGACTACCGCCACCATTTGGTTTGGAATGGTAGCTTACATGCAACTGATTGACGGTAAGTGGAGAGACGACAGCTGAAAGGACTAAGGAGGTGGTCACACCTGTTCAATGTTCCTGGCAAGATCTGACCACTTTTACCAATGGTGGTCTGGACCACATGTGTCCACATCCTTTGAGCGTCATTAAGGCAATGCATCCTGGACCATATTGAAGGGACATCTACTGAAAATACCTGATGTCTTCTGTCCAGGTAAAATGATGTACTGAGTCATGTAGCAATGGTGTTATGCTCTAAAGTGCAGAACAGGTCTGAGGTGTCCTAATCAACAACACGTAACCACGTTATTGACTTATCTGCGCTGCTTTGATTTGCCTGCCTGTTTGTGTCTACATCCCACATATAGAAACACATTTGTTGATATTTTGTTTATATTTTTGCTCATTTGCGGGTCTGGGGAGTAAAATATAATTCCAGATGCAAATGGAGAAACATGCTAATACCAGATGTGAACAGACACAATCAGAGCTGTCCACTTACTGTATGTTTGGATCACTCAAGACAGATGTTACTACCAGACCTAAATCGGGCCTTAGAGAACTACCGCTGCACTCTATTACAGCTTTCACCATTAGTGCTAAAATCCCCACTGACAGAACACAGATTTTTTTTGTTATTAATAGCAACAAGAAGAGCTGCTGCCACATTACAGTCTGGTATCAGTGCTAGTTATTTTTTTATTTACCATTATCGAGTGTGTTAGCTGATTACATTCTGATTAGTTTTCTCTGAATCCAAATTGCCCAGAAACATCAGCCGTCAAACAAATGTCATAAATGAGCATCAGCTCAGCCAGCTATTGAAGAGCAGAAAGCAGCAGAAAGACTGTCAGCACTAACAGCCAGCGCTGATCACATCTTCTCACTTTTACATGACTCTGCTAGCCAATGATGATTAGATTTTCCTGAGGGCATCTCAGTGTTTAAGAAACACTATAATAGCTAATTGCTCCCCTCTGCAACAGCAACAAACTAGAAGTGTATAAAATGTCTTCACACATCCCACCTACATGGGAAAAGATATCAGAAAACATGGATCCAGTAAAGCTTTGATGTTTTGTCAGAGCGACACAGTTATTAAAACCTGCACAAGTGGTGGATTAGATTTGCTAGCAACTGTCAAGACTCAACATCTAACAACTCGTTTCCGTGCATTCATGCGATGCATCCAGAAGCCATTCATATGGGAACCTCTGTAATCACTGACATAGTTGTGAAACTTCTGTGGTTTTGGAGCACTTTTTTTTTTTTTTTAACTGAAAATTTTCAACTGGTGGAGTGGAGAGAAGATGCATTCTGTGCTATAATCCAGGCAACACCGGGGGTGTGATCCACATTTACTACGACTGACAGGAGGTAATGAAGCCTGAGGACATGGCAGAACCTCAGAAGTCTTGGGAAAATAAAATAAAAAACTAAATAAAAAGAGAGGTAGAAATTAAATAAATGTATAAATATTAAAAACCAATATTTCTATTTAAAAAATGTAGATGTATTTGAAATTCATTAAATCAATTTGTACATCTAAAATAATAATAATGATAAAAATTCTATAAAAATATTTTTTGTAAAAGCCATAAAATCCTTGCGACACATTTTTCACACTTTTAAAAATTATTTATTTTCCCCCTAAATATTTGATGTTAATCTTATAATTTATTGTGGGTTTTTAAGTAAATCCTTTCCTAAAGCATCAGAGCCTTAACTCTAAAATGTCATAGATTATAAAGTCATACAAGCAGATGGACACATTTTAGTTGAGCATGTATAGTTATATTACCCAGTGAGGCTGAAGCACCATATAGGAGAGGTAACTTTAGGGAGTCCCACACTACATAAGGAAAGAAACAGAAATGAGGTGTTAAAGAGATAATTCTTTGTTATACAATAAACCAAATAAGTGTTTTCTGGAAGCAAAAGTATCATGTGAACTGCAGAGAACACGCTCTCCTCACCAGCAAACTTGACGGTCAGGAAGACTTTGCCGGACGTCAGCTCTCCAGCTTCAGTCCAGGCTCCCGTGGAAGCCGACAGGTACCAGGGAGTGGCGATGCAGTGATACTCCCCAGAGTCACTGGAAACAATAGAGTATATGTCAAGCGCCAGAGCAGTTTTGCTTATAGAATGATGATGAAGCGCAAATATATCAGGAGAAAAGGGACGTAAGAAACAATGGACAACGGTTCGAGCCACTCACCTGTCCTGAGTCCCATAAATGTTCAATATATAGGTGTGTGTGTCTTTGCGCTCTATTGAAACATCACTGGAAGAGTTCCGGTTGGATTTTCTCATGACACCGAAGCGATCGAGGCTGGCTACCTGGATGGGTTCCTGACCCCCACGCAGCCTGGTGAAGAACCAGTTCACCTCGTACGCCAAGTCATCTGAAGAAAACAGAAACAAGTTGAGGAAAGCTCGAAAGCTTGGAGATTATGTGATTACTCCAAACACTGATATCTGTTCTATTTTGATGGAACAAAGTTCGAGTTTCTCCTCTCTTTTCAGTATTTTTGTAAAGTGAAAACCCACTCAGTGAACATTATTTCCAATTTAAATAACTTCAACACCTTAATAAATATAATTATAGTTCATATTAAAGCTTTTCTGTAGTTTAGTGGTCTTTACAAAATCCTGAAACTATATAAAAAAGTCTATAGAAGTCTGGCATTCTGAATTAGATCACATCTGCAATGCTACGATGTTGAAATTTGTATTAAACACTAATCTGCAACTCGGATGAATAATTAAAATTTGTTGCATATTTCAATATCCAATGAAATTTAAAAATTATGGGCTCATTTTGAGGCCTCACGATTTTGATGCTGTACATTACATTATGTGTTAGTTTTATATATTGCTCTAATTTCTGAGAATTTACCTAATATAGCAGATGCTTTATTCAGTTTTATGATTGGTAAGGTTAAATTAGAAGTCAAATGCTGTCAAAGCTTCTTAAGAAAAGTCACGAGGTGAAACATTTAGGCAATGCCACATAAAACAACCCAATTTAATTAATTAAGCAGATGCATTTTTTTTTTTATTGTAAATTTGATTTAAGGTACAGTGCCCAAGGTCCTATTATAAGGAATATATCCCTGAGCACTATTATTTTGAACATAATTGTACACATGAAGCTTAACGTTTACGGAGGTTTCAAGACAATCCGCGACAGTTCTTGCTTCAACCACACAAGCAAAAAGAGGAAGCCTTAGAAACCAGAACACATCTATAATCCTCACAAAAAAGAAGCAAAAAAGTATATATTTAAAAACAAAAAACAAAAAAAACTTCATACTTAATTCAGAATGCCAAAATTTAAGCTAAGTTTGATCATTTTTGCAATTCTAAACTGTTGACATTTGTATTCAACACTTATCTGGAAAATGGATTAATAAATTCATTAAATTTAATTGGATCTCCTCTATCCAGCTAAATTGGTATTTGGTACTGTACATCATCATACATTTGTGTTATGTAGCTTAACCCCTAGGTTAAATCAACTTTAAGTGCTGTGAAAACATCTCAAGAAAAGTCATGGTGTGAAACATTTAGGCGATGTCACATAAAATGACTCAGCAATTTACATTTTTGATTGATAGCAGTTTTAAAGCAAATGTATTCCAGCCTATTTTCATTACAAATTTGTATTAGAAAAAGAAAAACTATCACTTTTATTTTGAACACAACTGTACAAATGAAGTCTAACGTTTACGGAGGTTTCAAGAAGACCCGCGGCAGTCATTGCTTCACCGCACAAACAAAAAGAGGAAGCCAAGAAACCACAACATGTCTGTAAACGTCACTTAAAAAAAGAAAAAAAAGAAAAGAGAGAACAAGAAAACAGCTGGCATTTTTTTCTACATATTGTGAAGAAGGATATAAAGGAAAAAAAGAAGCAGAGATAAACATGCGTCATGAAAGGACGATAGCGATGACAGAAGAAACAAAACAAGGACACAATGTTGAGACAATTCGTGATAATAGATGCAATACTTGGAAGAAGGGGGTGCGAACAAGCTGAGAATTTCAGAGCAAGAGGTAGGGAGGGAGACGAGCGCGTGAGACAGACAGAAGCGCAGACTAGTCATTAGTCCGTCAACTCCCACACACAAGCACGCACGCGCGTGCACACGTACGATGAAGCACAATGAAAACCCCATGGAGTCTGAGTCATCCTCTGTCATTTAGGAGACAAATAGAGGATGGAGATGAAAAAAATAAATAAATAAAAAGGAACATTTGCCAACAACAACCCAGGAAAGAAAAGAGAAATGATGATGAAAAACAATTAGGAAGATGGAGAAAAGAGGAGGTAGAGAAGAATGGATAGATCGAATGTAATGAAGAGGAAGACTGAGAGAAGAGTGAACTTAGCCAGAGGAGAGTAATGAATCACTTCTAAATTTCTCTCCCCCTCTCTTCGCTAATGGTTTTAATATTCAAGTGCTACATCACTGAAGATCAGTAGCAGCGAACGCAGCAGCAGTAAAAACACTGGCCTCGGCCCATTTGTCTCTTCCTATGACACTAAACCTCAGAGCAAGTTTCTGCAGAATGGAAAAAAAAAGATATCAGGTTTTCCTGCAGGTATTTATGATCTTAAGTCACTGAAACGTTCTCATCTAACCTGAAATAATCTGGAATTAATTTTTTTTCTCTTTTGTTTTACAAAGGAGAACTTTAATTTTCTAAAATTTGACTTTTCTTCAAGTTAAAATTTCCAGTTTACACGACCATGCAAAAGACGTGCAAATAAAATGCTATTATTGTACTCACTTTGGATCCCTCTTTTTTGGTTAACAGCAGCTTTATATTTTGGGGGAAAAAAAAAAGTGGAAAAAAGAATGAAGAAAGTTCCCAAGCACAGTGACATTTATCGACATCAAGCAACGCTTCATGCAGACTACACCAACCAAAGAGACACAATGACATTTTCTAGAGGCCCTAATGTAATTATCACATCTTTTAGCTACTGGTAGCGTGTGCCACCATTGAGGAACCACGTAGGAGAACAGTCTCAACTGAGAACGCCCTGTGTGAAGAGAGGGGATTGTCCAGTCGATGTTCTTGTGATGAACACATGAGAAGGGGTGCAAGGCTTTACAACTGAGTTCATATAAGCAGGTGCAGCACCTGGTGGGCGAATACTGGCGACTTATATTTTATTTGGGCAACCACAGGTAGCCAGTATACCTCAATGAACAGAGGTGTGACATGGACCCTTTTGGGTTGAATAAAAGACCAAATGCCACATTCTGGATCTCCTGTCAGGGTCTTATTGTGCAAGCTGGAAGACCAGCTACGGGGCCAGCTAGGGGGCACCATGGCCTGTACCAGGAGTGGTGTTGCATATTGAGTCAGGTAAGGTCTTATTTTTTTGTATGTTGTAGAGTGCAAAGGGACAAGACCAGGAAGCAGAAGCAATGCGGTCAGAAATCTCCTGTTTCAGCCATGTTTTTACATATCCATTCAGTGTCAACATAATTTTGGCACAAATTACCATAAATAACCCTTTGACCTACGTCATTACGACATGAAAGAGCACACAGTAGCCATGTGAGCCTCAGAGCTTAAAGTAGCACACAAATCAAACAGTTCACATAACCATGCACCAAAGTGACAGAAAAATACTTGACTGGCAATTTTACTGTCACACTATATTTTTAGATCTGTCCTGTCGACACTTGGGCCACAGATGTTTGATATAGATACATTTTAAGACACAACTTCATTGCAGGTCATACACCGAGCGGGGCCTGATCGGGAAAACACTGATCCAACAGGAAGTTTGGCAAAGGTCCATGTGGGGCGTTGACATGTTCTGATTTCTGCTCAGCGTTCTGTATGTCAAAGTGAAGACAAGTAACTATGACTCTCCTCTAATTAGTGACGCACATGAAAGGATGAATGAGATTCTCCCCTCTCTCTACCTCCCATCGAACAAAACCACAGCCAATGGGAAACGGACTGTGGATGGTGTAAAGCCGACTTGGACGCTGGCTTGGAGTCGGGTTGTCTGGAAGTGTAGTCCAGATGATAAACTCCATCTGAGCCTAAATACCAGCAGAGGCTGATAATTGGCTGATTGCTCCCCAGCCCCGTCATGAGTTGAAGTGTCCTTGGGCAGACACGAACCCTGCTTTGCTCCCCCAACCTGCTCGTTGGTGTATAAATGTACGACTCAAAGTCCTGCTGAATATAGAGTGGATGTTTAATGGAAACACTGCAAATCAAAATCAAATCAAACTTTATTTATAAATAAAGGAATGCAGCACAAAGTGCTTCACATGTCTAAAAATTATACAATTCAAAAGGTAAAAACAGGGCCCAATCCGCCCCGCCCACAAAAAAAAACACCCACTGTTCGAGATACAATGCAGTGTCAAAGTATTTATGCGAAGAGAGGTGATGCAAAGCCATTTCTGGATAAAGTTAAAAATGGATAAGATGTTATAAATGCAAGGTCACTGAACTAGCTATACGTAAAATAAAATAAGCTTTCCCTTATTGCAAACAAATCACACAGACAGTGATAACACTTTATTCCAAAGCAAAAAGCAAGAGTTTCACTTCTGTCATAAACTGAACGAATGATTTTAAGTTCACAATGAATGCAGATAAGATGGATGGGACAAATAATTCAAATGTTTTTCCAGGACTGTGATGTCACAGCACACTGAATTACAAATTTTAGACTTTAGTGCACTCAAACAATGTCCTAGGTTGTGTTGCAGAAGTACCTTCTGAAAGTCAAACATATAAAATCAAGCAAAGAAAGTGGATTTTTATCTATATACCTCCCACGTGGTAGAAAGTCTAAACCCATGTGAATGTAGATACTTGGATTTGCTGGGTGTATTTTCACACATCTCCAAGGTTCATAGAAGATAGGACAAATAAGAAAATTCAGTAAGCAGTAGTTCTACAGGTGAAAATCTCTTATTGATGGCAGAGGTCAGATCAATATCCGCCAGACAAGATCAAAGGACGTTCTTTCAAGAGTTCGTTTTACCTGAAAGGATGGCTGCCACGTTGGACAACAGATCGAAAAAATAAATATATATACCAGATATGACAAAGATTCCAATCTTGCTTCAGGTCTAAATCATAAACAACATGAATAGATGTATCCATCCTGGCGTATATCAACAATGCTAATGCTTTAGTGGCATTTTAAATTTTGTTCCCTCTATACCCATTTGTTCTGAATATGATATAAAAGTCTTGGCTATCCTTTACAGTGCTACTGAGCTTGTCCTTTCTCTTATGACCGCAGTATATTTCCTATAGCTAAATCTGTCCCGTTGCAAACCACATAACATCTCAAACTGGTTTCTTAAACATGCCAGTGACTTCCGTAGACTCAAGCGGCCTCCGGTCACCAACCCCAAGGAGCATCTTTGGGATGTGAAGGTTCGCAACATGAGAGTGGTGGCCATATATCTGCTCCAGCTGCCCTATACCATCATGTCACTACCCACCAAAGTCTACGAGACTTGCTTCTGGCACCTTGTTTGATCTGTCACATGAATAATTCAAGCAGTTCTAAAGGCAAAAGGGGTCCAAACCCAATAAAGTAGCCTAAAGAAGGTATTTATTTGTGTTGTTACACAAAAACACATTACGTTCTTTTACATTAATGCATACAAATCTATTTTCAGCCGTATCTTTATGAGACCAGTTAATTTGAAGAGTACACGATCTGGTGTTCTGGTCTTATGAGCATTTCTTTCTCTTAAGTCTCAATCCGTCACATCCTGTTAGGAGATAACTGAACACACTGGACACTGGGGTGTAATTTCTCCTTCACTGATTTCAGCCAAAAAGTTAAAGATACAAACTTTTAAAAAAAAAAAAAAAAAAAGTACAAGGTACCTATTTTTTTTACAATCCTTGGGAAGAAAAAAAAAACCTCACTTAACGTGGTGAAATGTGAGTAATTTGATGGTCGTGATGATGGTGGTGATGGAGATGTAACAGGACAGGACAGAGACGGGACAAAGTTTTCTTTTACGAAGGCAAGTAGCCGAGCAGTCCATCCAACTAAAGAGGAGGAAACAGGAGGTGACACTAACGGAGGGAGTGAACGAGGTCAACTGACCACACACACACACACACACACACACACACACACACACACACACACACACACACACACCCCTCCAGACTTGCTGACCAGAATAAGCTGAAGAGGAGAGTTCTGACACTACAAGAGACCCACATTTCCTGCAGCACCACAAAGACACGAAGTTACAGTGATCCGGTTTGTAAAGTTCTGCAGAGTTACGATGTAGAGATAAAACAATACACATTTAGTCACGAATGCAATCCCAATGCATCAAATGTGACAGCTTGGATATCAACTGTTTTTGGTTTCTGGTGGTCTAAGAGAATCTCTCTCTCTCTGGAAAAATGATGGTGTGTAATTTTCAGTATAAAGTGGCGCACACACACACACACACACACACACACACAAAAAAAAGATTTACCCAAGCAATAATTCCAGACTGTGATCCTGGCATCCTCATGGCATCTTTGCGGCTGATAAGATGTAAATTGTAGCTTTCACCACAGAGACCACATTCATGGTGAAATGCAACCGCAGGCTTTCCTCCATGAAAGCCTATCCTCCATTGAGACACTCTTGTATAGGTGTGGCGAAACGCAGGGAGGATCACTACACAAACCTGACACAGCTGTTACTTTGGACTCCCACTGGACACGTCTCATCAAAACGCAAACTCGAGTTCTTGCACAAGATAAATGATCTCCTGGGCTGTGAATCTGGAGTGACCTGATGAAGGATATAATTCATCCCAAAAGGATGAATTATATCACAAACATCCAAAAGAAGACTCCAAAATGTAGTTTGAGTGAAATAAATTGTGCCTGGGCACTTTGTGCAGTCACAGTAACAAATTTAAAAGGGTTTTCTGTGCACAGTAGTTTTGTCACTAGATCCATTTATTTGGTCTTGGGTTGCAGGGGAACAGCCCTCACCTCACCTTGATCATCACAGGAGCACCAAGGTGGTACCATTCCAGCTGAGAAATTATACTCTGTAGATTGTCCTGGATCTACCTAGGGACCTCCTCCTAGTTGGACATGCCCAAAAACTCCTCTTAGACTGGCTCTTCTACAGGAGGATCAGACAGGAACAAAGATGAACGATGGAACCATCTTGCGACAGATACCAGCAGTGTCAGAAGTTAGGAGGAATCGTCTCAGAGTGTCATAAGAAGTCTCCAGGAGGAAACATTTCAGTCGCTTGTGTCCACTTTCATTCTTTAGGTCACGACTCATAGCTTGTGAGTCAAAAGAGAGAGCATTACTTTGTGGCTCAGCTCCTCTCCACCACAAAAAGCAGAAGCAGAGACCGTATGACTGTGAAGCTGGACCGACCCACCCACCGACTCATGGATACTTAAACTCTTCCACGTGAAACAGCCCCTCACTCACAACCTGAAAAGGTCATTCTGACCTCAGTTCAGGACTGCTTTTATTTCACGGTTAAGTTACAGAACACTTGTTTGAAAGTAAGTAAAACCAGAATGGCACTCAATGCTTCCATGAAGCCCAACATCCTGTTTTGCAGTTTTAAAGGAGGCGATTTGGATCCAAACAACAACTTAAAGACCTCCTTCTCTGTCCTGCATGAATTCAGCCTGGTAGTAACTTTGCATGTGGCCAAGCGCCTCGGACTGTGTGAAAACTCATCTTAATCCGTTACATAATTAATATACTTTCATAAAATCACGTCATTTAAAGGTCTAGCTGAAACTCTAAATGCATCCATCTCCCCAGCGTTTTGAACAACATAAAGTTAGCTCCTGACATCACCGTTAATGATCAAAGGCACGTTTGCATAAATTTACAGCACTGAAGCTTCAACTACAGTTCCTTCTTTACATGGAGCTAAATTTAGAAAGCTTCTGCTCTCTTAAGAGTCCTCCCCTTTACTTTCTTTGTTCTTTGTAGCAGAGAGGACGGAGAATGAGAGGAGGGAAGGGGATTTGAAACGCTTAATGACTGAGAAGATTATTCTGTTTAATACACAGCCATAAATCAACAGCGAGAGCCACATCTCAAGCTTGTATCACCAGAAACATGCCCACCCTCCTTCACATGGGGAGGTGCACTATCTGATCTCCCCACCAGCAGCCTCTTACACACAGCTGTTCCTCTACTCAGCCCCCACCTCCACCCAAATAGAGACCTTTCTAAACCCCTCCGTGAACTTAAGAACTTCCATCCCAGCAGTCATTTGATAAGCTCAAAGCACTGTGTTGCAGCTGTCCTGCAAACTGCACGCACAGCAGCCAGAACAAAGAAATAAGTGTGCACGTGCGGCTGCATTAGTTCACGCAAACAACTCTTTATATATATTTTTTTTTTTCGCCCACATTAAAAATGTGCTTTTAGGGTGATAAAAAAAAAAACCGATCGACCAAACAAAAGACAGAAAATCTAAGAAACTGTGTGCATCGAGGGAGATGACCTGAACAAGTAATAACTGCTCAGCAGAATGACCAGTTACATGCCAACATTAAAGACGGCAGTATGCTTTAAAAAAAGAAAAAAGAAAAAAGAAAAAAGCTTGCTGCATCGTCAAGCAGCTTTTGAAGATCTCCCTGAAGCCCTCATTTCTCCTCTTCACACATCCATCATGTTTCATGAGTGCAACTCGGTGCAAGAGAGAAATAAGGCATTTGAAGGAGAGCCAGTCCAGAAGCGTATGCCCTCATCTCGACTAGATCCAGAGAAAAAAAAAACCACTTAGATGCTGCATAAGACGGCAGGCCTGGTGTGCCATGCATCGTTTGAACTTAGGCTTGAACTTGGGATGAATTTTCAGAACTTTGACATCATTTGATCTGCGATGTAGGATTAGACGTTTTGTTTAGTACAGACAGAGGCGTTCGCTCTGCTGACAGAATGGCAGGAGAGGAACTACATCGCTAATGGAATATCTGCCTCAAGTCTGAGCTAATAAAGCTAAAATGGCTGTCGGCGGAAATGAAGACAGTCTGATTGGATTTCTCTGGATTAATCCCTTGAGGAGAGTCCGAGGCGTGAAACCTGCCTGCAACAACATGCTCAATCCCACACACAGGCGCACAAAAGGCTGACAATTACCACTTGAACTTCTAATGAAACTGTGTGTGTGTTCTCTGCTCCATAAAGCAGGACAGCGCTGGTAGAGTGGAATACTAAACACTATAAAAACACCATTTAGCTTCACAGAGAAAAAGCCACTGGGACGCCGCGTTTCCCCCGCCACTTTCTGCATGCTTAATGAGAACTCTGTAAACTAAGGCAAAAATTGCTTCATATTTGGGATATTTTGCATTTAAAGAAGTCACCACATGGACTTTATAAGACCAAGACCTCTTATTATTACATCGTCCATAGCTTAGTTGCTATACTGGAAAATATTAAATAATGTGCTTTTTTTTTTTGAGGATACTAGAAAAAACAAAAACACAAAAAACAATCCTGTTGCAACAGCACCAACATGCACAACCATGTGACAACCCATTGTTCTGTAGTGTGGGAACCAGTTGAGTGAGAGCTCACACTTCATGTCCACTGGCAGAGCAACTCTCCTCCCACTCAAAGTGATCTTCACCCCGATTTTCCTCGTGCTGATACGATCAGGACGCTTTATCTAAGACGAGTTTGAAATGGTGTACAGTGGAGCACGGTTTGGCACTTTTCAAACAACTGAAATGTTTCCTGCAAAAACAGTTGCAATCCGTGACCCGATGCGACAGCAAACCGGTTGTTACTCAGACTGGTACTGATGCACGTGATTCACACTTTCTTGTACGATCTGAATGTGTGGTGAGAATTGTTATGCTGCAATTTCGCTTTCATTGTTTAAAAGTCAGATAGAATGACGGTTTGCTGCAGTGTCTGCATTAAAAAAAAAACTGACACTCAACATTTATCAGCTCCAACACACATAAAATATACTTTACTTGCTCCATTTTTATGACTGAGCTACATATAGTCAGAAAACAGAAAAGGAAACTGCAGAAAAAAAAACACAACCCATTACGTCTACCTATGTTGTAAAAACTTTTCAACATTTATTCATTTTCATGAAATGTGTTACTTTTGGAATAAAAAACCCAAAGAACACAAATGTTAATGATACTGTGAGCTAAGGTACATTTTCTAGACATTTTGACACTTTTTGAACGTCTCGTCCCCTCTGGCTACCATAGCGATGCCTAATCAAGAGGACACAAGAGACCCGTGCGTGCCATCTTGTTATCTTTACACACATTTGTTGGAAAGCAAAGTTTCCACTCCAACGTGCCTAAAAACTTCCATTTAGCCCATCTCCTTCAAAGCTGCATCTCTGTTCCCATTCTCGGTTTAACTGGAAGAGCTAATGGAGTGAAAACGATGGCACTTCTCTGATGCTAACTGCTCTACATTTTCAATTTGTGTTTTACTAGCACAATGTCCAGTACTCTTCTTTATTATCGCGTTCCCACTTTTACACACTTCTTGAATGTTTTTATTTAAACTTTGCTGCAGTCATTTGCTTTACTGGGTGAAAACTTGACTTGTTTTGTTTCTGTTCAATGGCCCACTTTATTTTATTTTTTTTTAACGAAATTCAATTCAGCTCAAATAGGGAACTGAACTTTTTAGCCTCTTCAGTTTCATTGGCATTAAAGCTAGATTTATTATCGCATCACTTTGTCCAAACAGTGTAAGCACCGATGGACGCGTGCACAAAAACGAGTGTTTGGATTCTTGACGAATCGTGACGAATTAAGGTCGCTTTATAAACTGCACATAGGTGGTCCCACCTGGAAACACTTATGAGTTAACAGCCACCAGAGACACCAACAGTCCTTAGACAAGTTTGGATTTCTCTCTTCTTGTCTGGGCTCTCCTCTGCGGGAGTTGACAAATAAAATGAGTACAGCAATGGAAATTCTCATGAAGACTCATTTAAAGCAACTTGTCGAAATAGAATAATACTAAGTGTCACAGCTTGCAAAACTAAAACAAAGTTATTCCACGTTCCCTGAATGATACAGTTACGTGTTGTTCAAAAATAGGAGACCTCAATTTAAAAAACAAAAAGCTCCTGACAGATGATTTTTCAGCTCAACAGGATTGCAATTAATGCAATCCTGTTGAGCTGAAAGTGATTTCATGCACTCTTGAATTTCATATTGTTAGTTTATTCTATATATTGTAGCACCATGGTCAGCTCCATGTCCCATCATGTTTGCAACACATGGTCTTGCTGAAATAAGCAAGGACTTCCCTGCAAGACTATTTGAGAGATATTCCAATATGACTGACTTAATAAATAAATGAATAAATTGAGTTAAATAAATGAATAAATAAAAAAAAATACTACAAATAATTAAAAATAAAATACAAAAATAAAAAATACAAATATTACAAAAATAACACAGAAAACATGAACAGAATGAGAAAATAATAAAATATTTATTAAAAATGGAAGATGGTGGTGATGATGACGATTAAGGAGCCACATTTGTGGACAAGAAGACCTCCTTCTTTGGACAGATGGCCAAATGCCCAAATCTGGCCTCGTTGGAGTACCGATGGTGCGTAATAAAGCAGAAAATATTAAAGCCATAAACTGTAAGGTGAACTGACAGTTCTTGAATTAACTCAGGTCAGGTTTTGCACTCGTTATCGGTTCAGCAGAAACGGTTAACCAAGTGAGACTCGCTCCCTGTCATCCGTTCTCACCACTCCATCCCGGTCTTTCCTGCCCTCTACTCAACCCATCCCATTCTCTCACCACTTTGGATTCACTTCTTTCCTCATCCTCATCTCTCGTTAGGAAACTGTATAGAGTTCCCGAGTCCCCACCCACCCTCACCCATTTACTGCCTCTTCTATTCACTCTTCACCACTCTCACTCACTTTAACGCTCTGTCTAACCCCCTTCTCCTTCCCCACCCAACCCTCACATTCGCTCCCACCATCTCTCTCCACGTCGCTGTCTATTCTTCCTCTACCTCATTCTGTCTCCCCGGCCGGCTAACGGAGCGTGAGATTGGCTAATTAACGGCTGCCTGGCGGGCCTGCAAAGACAGCTGGGTAATTTGGTGCGGAAGGGGGAGAGACCGAAGAGGAGTACAGGATCCAAAAGAGAAGAGGAAGATGTATCGTGTATCTATCACGTCACATTATTTTGCACAAGATTTAAGCAGTCACCTGTTTATATCAGAAATGCTCTCCCTCCTGAAAATGTATTGCTTCCATGGCAACAATTACTCATTAACAGCAAGTATCCTGAGATAATAGCGACAGACAAATCAGGTTGATTGTTAAATCCAGCAATTTAAGAATGAATTGCTTTGCAATACACATTTTTAGGACAGGTCCATAGAGTTTATCCCAAGCAGAAAAAAAGTGCACAACTTATATATGCATTACCACAAAAAAAAAATCCCAAATAGCTGTTCATTGTTCACCCATCCATCCATTTTCTGTACCACTTAGTCCTTTTCATATTCATGAATAGGGGGGACAGCAGCCTATTCTAGCTGTCACTGGGTGAGAGGAAGGGCACACACTGGACAGACTGCCAGTTTATCACAAGGCTATACTGAGACAAACAACCGTGCACACTCACAATTACCCTCATGGTCAATTTAGAATCGCTAATCAACCTAACATGCATGTTTTTTTGTCTGTAGGAAGAAGGCGGAGCAGCCTACCCTGAGAAAACAGAGACTGACTGGCTTAACTGGTTCAAAAAGCCCTAGCGAGATGCCCATAAACCCACAAAGATCACAGCCAGAGGACCTGAAAACTATAAATCAACCTGAATTGCAAAGTAAAAGCATTGCGAAACAATTATGTTTCTGTCGACTGAAATGCCAGAAGGCTTTAAATTTAAAACTGGTAGAAAGAGTCAAGTTTGGATCATCAGAAGGGTGCAGCATTCACCGAGTAGCCCGTTGCTAAACAGCATACAAACAGGGAAGACAGAAATTACCAAAGTAATTTCTCATTCATAATAGTACACTGTGTTAAAATCACTCACAAACAACCCTAAATTACTAGGAGCCCTGACTTTGTTACCCTGCAAGGAGATGATCTCATTGGGCGTCGAAACACACTTTTAGCACATTAAAAATTTCAGCTAATGTTTGGAAGATGTTAAATATGACCCTAAACACTTGGACAATCCTCAATGTTTCAATGAAGACAGGGCTAGATGTGCCACATTCATTTTCATTGCAGAACAAATAAGAAAAAAGTGTCATTTGCCCCCTTTAAAACCACTGTATATCGCAATACCACTTCTGACCACAGGGGGAGCAGCAAGCCAAGACGACAACAAACTATTTTTCTGTAATAAATTCGCCCTCCTTATTATAAAGACTCCCTAGACTTTGGCAAAATGTTACATTTGTGACATTTTTACACCTCTATTAGACACGTTACAATTACATCCATGTATTAGCCAACTGTAAAAACGCACCATGAATTTGCATATTAATGCACTGATTTTGATGTAAGAAAGCAACAACAACAATAAAAAAAAATTGTTATGGCTAAATAATTATGTAAAATGCCTTAAGATTTTAATTTGCAAGAATGTAAATGACTTTGAACAACAGTTGGAATTTTGGGGGTCAAAGCAGACCTGACGTCTCTACTTATTAGCATAATATCATCAGCAGTGGTTCAGAGGTGGTGTTGCGACATAAAGTTGCTTTAAGTTGTTGTTTCTTTGTTTGTTTTTGAATCAGATGCTTGTCACTGGTCAAGTTGGAAAATCCTGCGAATTATAACAGAATTATGTATTTATGCAGTAACTTCTTCACGTCAAACTGACAGAGATCAAAACAAAGCTTTCTATTCAAACATATCAAAAGAGAGAAAAAAAACAGAAATAAATGCATGACTATAGAACAAACCTGCTTCCAATAAAGATTCAATGTCTCCAATTGATGAGGTAAGCGATGTTTTCATTAATTATTCAAACATAATACCGTAGCATAACCCATTCAGTTCCTTGGACACAAGAGAAACAAAACAGATGTTTTGCAGGAAATACACAGATATTTACAAATCATTTAGTTCTAAATGAATTGCAATGTCAAATTTTGCACTAATTAGAATTTACAAGCTTTAGTATTAATTATCATTTACAGCAAGAGGAAATGGCAGTGATCCCTTTTATACTAGCCAAACAGTCAATTACAAAACGCTATTATTTCTTCTAATGAAAAAAAAAACACCTAGTTTGAATAATAACTGTGTACCTAAAAATAAATAAGTAAATCTTAATTTGGCAGAGTACCTCTGGGACTGACAGATGGATGCATTTAAAAGAAACTGTAATAAATGCATCAGCTTAGTAGAACTTGAGTGATTTATGCAAGGTCAGGCTTAAATTTTTCCAAGATTGCCAGAATTGCATAAAAGTGAAAGACGCGACGATGTTTGTGGTTTGATGGCTCCAATTCCCGCATGTTTTTCCAGGTGTAATTCTTTTTGACAAATAGATTGGAGAATTTTGGCACAAAGAAAACCGGAGGCTTCGGTGTTCTGCCAAACAAGCATTCAGTTCTGGGAAACGAAACAAAGAATTAAATCTCTGAAAAACTAGGCCCCTTTTTCCTGGAAACATAGGTGTAGATTTTTAGCATATCTGTACTTTTCTGCTGAACCGTAGTGACTCTGTGGTGACGTTTTAAATTTAAGATTTTTCACAGGTATTTTAACAGGTAAATGTGAAACAAATGACTTCATTATGCCATGCTAAGTAACTTCTTATTTGCTTTTTTTCTCAGCTTTTGTTTGACAACTAGTAAGGAACAAAGCCTTTTTTCTTTTTTCTTTTTTTCTTTCCCTCTCGGGAGGAACAGAGTGGTACGCCGATATATTAACAAAGGAATTTCAAAGCGAGAAATGAAAAGTGTTATTTTGTGAAACTGTCACAGCGTCCATGGCATTGCTTCAAAACAGAGAAGAAAAAAAAACAAAAAAACATCTCTAATGGTGATGTCATCTCCTTGCCACTGATTTCTAGCGTGCAGCGTCTGACAGGCCCACGCTTCTCTGACTGCGGCATCATACCATTCACTTCACTGGTAATGGGTGCTGTGTGTCCGCATGCAGCAGCACGTTCAGACAATCAAAGCAATTCCACACAAAGTCAGAAAGTACATCTCACATGCTACACCTTTCTTTAAGGAGCTTAAACATACATTAACTATATTGTATAACTACATCAACGGCCTCAATACTGTGCACCATGGAGGACAGTTGACGTGCTAAGGACACAAATGACTTTTGAAGACTGAAAACAATGGACTGTGTCATCAGTACTGTCGTGTTTTCAGTCATCTTAATTCTTTTCTTCTTCGATACAAAGAATCAGACTGGTTCCTCCGGATGCCGCTTTGAATTCCAGGAGGAAGTACCAACGGATGCAGGAGAAACTGCCTCTGGATGCTCTTGGACAGGCATATCGGCTGATCAGAGAGGCGTTTCCCTGTCTTTTATTCCATCTTTTGTGTCTCATTTTATATGATTTCACCTTGGCTAATACAATAATTCAGTCTTTTTTTTTTCCTTATGTCATTTAAAGATGCTGATTTACCAAGAACGTACATAATGAGGTCGTGTAGAAGAGAGCATTTGCAAGAAAATGCATCAAAGTTGTGAAATTCATTCCATCCAGCAAAGTCAGCAAAACTTCTAACTGCTCTTAAAGCTTTGAAGCTCCCTTGAAGCAAGAAGCGGAGCGATAATTGCTCCGAGATTCTTCAGTCCGTCCTAACTGGTCAGCTCCAACACGGCCTGCTGAAACACCACCCCAACCACTCTGCACCAGCTGCGACCCAACAAGCTCACCGTATAAACCGCCCTGCTCTGCCTTCACAGCCTTCTGGCCACCAACATTCCTCACTTCTGTTGACTTTGAAGCAGTTTAACATAGATGATGACAAACCTGTAGTGAGGACTAAGAGTTAGATTGGCTGAATCAATGGGCCTCATGCAAGAACATTTCATATTCTTTTTCTAAATTTCTCTCACTTTTTTCGTGTGAAGGTCTTGTACGAACATGCCAACAGAAAAACTTTACGGGCTCTGAGACTGAAGTTCTGCTTTCAGAGAGAATAATCTGGCTTCCCTTCCCTGGACCATAGAGCAGTTTGGCCCCTGCTGTATGGAGACACATCCACCTGGCCTTCAGCACAGCAATAGTGCGCTCCACAACGGCCCGGGTGCCCGTATGACGCTCATTGTACGAGCGTCTCATTACAGGGCTGACTAAGGGTGTCAATAGCCAGGAGGCTAAAGCATTGCCTCGATCACCTGGAAATAATACTAAATTTTAGGTAAATAATCTGATGAAGTCTCCATGGTGGATATTAAAAATCAGACAAGTCATTTATCAAAAACACGGCCATCTCCATGCGCACCTTGCGCAACTGCGCTATTTTACAGCACAAAGGGGTTGTGTGCTCCCTGACCATCATTAGAGTGAAAAATAACCTTCAATTAGTGCATAATTTAAGTCAAACAGAATAATGTCAGTATAGTTATGGGGTATAATGAATATATTTATTTCTAATTGCGTCATAGTAGTTAAATATACAATCCGCTGATTCGAATAACAGCAGATGTGACTCCTATGACAGGTCTGGATCGCCCATAAATTCTTTTCTGAAAGAAAACTCAAAATACAAGTTCTCTTAAATCACTTGTACGCACCGATGACTGGTAATTGAAATTCGAGCCTGGAGGTGGAGCAAGTCCTTGAAATATTAACATACTTTGATACTGACAAGAGATGGGCAGGGGCTTAAAGTAAAAAAAAATGAAAAAAAACAAAACCCTGAGCGTGAACTTTTTTCCAAGGAGCAGGGATGCAGTGAATCCAACACATAACTTTTTGCCATTGTGCTTCTTAATGTACAAGATGACCTACAATTAAAATGGGAATTTTAGAAAGTAAAGGTTATTAGGTTAAAAAGTGAAAACGTGTGAAACTCAGTGAAGCTAATTAATCTGATTCATTTAGCAACCATTTAATTCAGTAAAGGGCACTTTATGCAAAAAAAAAACAAAACAACATAAATTGCAACTTTTCCATCATTTTTGTTCAAAACAATGACAAATGAAGTTGTAGGAAATACATCACATCTTGTGCTGATATGGTGCATCATAGTGTTTTTGCACATCGTGTCTTGATTCCTCTCCTCTAACATATTTACAGAGGCAGTTCATTTTAAGAACAACAACAACAACAAAAAACAGTGAAGTGCTCCAAGAAGTGGTAAACTGAATAATATGAAATAAATACAGTTCTGTCATCGGGTCCGCTACGTCCGCCGTGGTTGTTGCTCCCGGCAAATGGCTTGTGTGTTGGACCACGCGGACAGCTGCTTTATGTCCGGTGTCTCCTTGGTGACGGTGAAGCGTTTTTTTGCCGCTAGTTGCATAGACTAGCTTCTTGGAGCACAACACACAAAAACAGGCACCAGGATCCCTTAGCTTCTGGCACCAGCTCCCAAACTGCTTGCCGTCTCCGCCCTTTTCCTCTATCCATGCCCAGCGCCACTTGTTTTTAAGACCCTCGTCAACTAGGACGTTTTCACCTGGCTTCATGAATTTAGCCTCCATTCTTTTGTTTTCGGGAGAAACAACTGCCAGCTCGCCCAGGATGCTGCGTTCAAGACCACTCAGAGATAGCGGAAAACTTTTAAGCCCTGGAATCAGCATAAATGCATTCTGGTTGGGGACATTGAGTCACTCCTTAATACTGCACCAGAGCGCTATTTCTCTATGTGTCACATCCAGAAATAAATCATTGTTGCAGGGAATCACGCAAATTGTCTTTGTGTAAAAACACACTGAGCAGTGTGTTTACTCACGAGTAGTCAGCCTTACTAATAAATGGCTGAATCAGAACTGCGGCAACGATAATCAGAGACTGTACCGTGAGAAATAATGAGGGACATTTTGCAAGACTTTGTTTCTCCACAGCCCATCATGAAGACAAGCTCTGACAGGAGAGCCGTTTCCAGCCATCTCTAAGGAATGTGCTGCACAGTCTCACATACACCCATATTTACTGTTGCTCAACATTTCCACTGATGAACAGTTCCCTTCTCATTTTGTTTCGTCAGAAAAATGACCCATAAATGTGAGATATGAGCTCAAATCTATTATATCAAAACCCACCCACGCAGCAAGACAACTAATATTACTTGAGGAATGAACTTCATCAACCGGTACGTCAATGTTCGTACACTCAGGAACAAAAGGTGCAGTTTTATAGAGCAATATGCTGACGCACCCACAAAACAGAGGTGCTTTTGTGTGTGTGTGTGTGCACGTATAAAGGTAAGAACACAGAAGAAAAAGAAAGGTGGGCTGTTGTCCAAAGTCAACCAGCATCAACGCCACACCTTTGCTGACACATTATTTGATCCCAGTTTCTCTCTTAATCATACGTCCTCGAGTTTAACTTGTGACACTTTTTGCCCGCTTTCTTTGCACTTTGGCACATTATGATATATTTTTTCCAACTTTAAAAGATCAAAGTCAACAATAAATACACAGAACTGACAGGGAGCTACCTTCAGACACAAAAAAAACTGTTCAGACCCTTCAAACTTTGTGCTAAACTGGACTTTTAAGACCTTCAAGCCTGAGTGCCCAGTGACACATGAGATGTTCGGATACCAGTTCTGATAACTGGGCTAAACAAAAAAAATAATTTTTCTTTCTTTTTGGATAAATTACATTTACTTCTTATCCCACCTCTTCATCACTCCCCCCTCTGTGGGATGGCAGAGCTTCATTCACCTCCAGCTAGAACCTCAATGTCAAATGACAAGTTTCATGAGGTCCATGTTTGAGGTTCCCATCACGAAGCTGACGACTGCCTGCACTTGTTTTTAGCTTCCATGAACTGCTGTACGTTCAGTAACAGTGCCAGGGCAGTTTCAGAAATGTTTTCTCACCAAAACGACACTAGCGTAACTCCAAATGATGAAATCCAACATTTATGACTACTGATAAGAGCTGCTCATGCAAGATAAATTGCACAATTCTGCTCGTCACTGTTTTGACTGTAATTGGGGGATTTCTGTCATTTCTGAAAATCGGACTCCAAGATTTGCTGCTGTGGTTCCTCCGTCCTCTACGGGGGGGGGGGGTTATGGGGTAAAACTACTACTTTTACTCATGAAACTCTCAGCCACCGATACTTCAGCAATGATGATCCCTCATGTCATGATTACAAAAACAGATATTTAAATATACTGCAGTCCGCATCTCTTTCATGGAGTGTTTAAAAAAAATCTGCGGCTCTTTGATTTCATCATCATTCCAGTTTCCTCGTCATCTCTTTTTTTCCCCAAAATTGCTCGCATTCCTGATGGATTGCGGTAATTATTTGTGTCATACGCAGCAGAAACACTTGCTACTTTAAAAGTTACCGCACCGCCAAGTCACAACATGCTAAACGCTATGATTCAGAGTCAAAATCTCCTAAAGGATTACTGGTGATCATACTAAGACGGGGGTTTAGTGGGTTACAGGAAATGGAAGAAAAAACTTAACTAAAAATAAAATGAAAAAAAAAAAAGATTAAAGATTTTAAGACATTCAGGAGACAGAAAAGTAGGGAGAGAGGGAAGATGACAGGCAGCAATCAGCTGAGCTACACAGCAGCCACAAAGAACACTTTAATATGGAAAAACTATTACCCATAAGTCTCAGATGGAAACTGAGAGGGACGACATTTAGACCTCAAGTCAACTCCAGATAAATTTTAAGAACTGTTCAACTTCACAGACAATCAAAGCAGGAACCACAAAGATATGCTCGTGAGTCAGCTACAACTCTGACTCAATATTCCAGTGCTCTTCCTCAATCACCAGTTCATAAATCGCTGATTCAAATTAACTACAACCTTGCTGCAACACAATACAGGAAGTCGAAGCAAGTGAAAGAATATCGAGCTCTGTGTGTATCTTAACGAGAGCAAGAGAGAATCTTCATGTCATTTGAAAGAGGCAGAGCCTTCACAGTTATGAGCAGCGCTGCTGACGGGTGGGAAGGTGAAGAGCTCACAGGTAAATGAGTGTGTAAACGTGCGTGCAGGTGTGAGGCAGAGACATTTCTCGATTCACGTAAATCTGCGAGACGGGAGAACTGAAATGGTGATTGTGATTTATGAGAGTTTGTTATGAGACATCTGTGTGTGTGTGTGTGTGTGTGTGTGTGTGTGTGTGTGCTGCACCTGTCTTTGGTGAGGATCCAGAGACGCCAAGTGAGCACACAATCTTGGCCGTTTCCCACGGATAAACACTGCTGATGTCTGACTTGATGTTGATGGAGAAGGATGGGCCTGCAAGACCAGCACAAATGAGCATTAGTCCAAAAATAAATAAATAAATAAATAAAAAACTTTGACCACAGACGCCGACGGAAGCAAACCGAGATCAAAAGGATTCATTTCAACATAGGACACTTCTAAAAACGCACATGTTCTGTGATTCAGCTTGCACGTCCCTGCGGAAACACGGATTTTAGAGAGTAAACACTTCTTCAAAGTCACCGGCTGCGATTTCTCTGATACGCAGAAATCGAGACGGAGGAAGAAGCAGAGCTGTGACTGGTGAACTGATGCGACAGCAGCAACTGAATCAACCCGACCCCGAAGATTTATCTATCTGAGGCCCTAACATGGAGAAACGTTTACACGTCCTCTGGTGTCCAGGTTTGCTTTGACCAGTCTTCAGACTCTCGTCAGGATTTATGCTGTTTTCAAATGTAAATGAAAACATTTCTCTTGTCACCAGGTTTTGTGTAAAAATTTGACTGCTCTGCACCAGAAACGATCGTCTTAGCTTAAAGTGATAACCTTTATTGTCCTTTTTGATCATCATCAGTTTCTTTTTTTTTTGTACCCAGACAGTGAAAGCGTCCAATTCTTTTTTTTTAACTCTCTCTCTCTCGCCTCAGGAGGTATCAGGAGGGGGATTTATTTATTTATTTATTTATTCATTTTGGCTCATTTTTTAATGATATTTTTAGGTTTGTCTCACAAAACTCAGAACGTTTAGTGGCAATGACCGGATTAAACTGGCGTTAAAACTGATGCCCGAGAGAGAGAAACTGAAGTCAAACCCAGTTAGGGCAATCTGGTGCATCTCAACCCATCAATATATTCATGACAGCCTGCAACTTTAAAAACTCCACCAGACAAATTGGTCTTCTATTTTTAGAGCGATGCATCTTGGTCTCTGGTCTTCTGTTGCACAAAAGAATGAGTTTTTTTTTTTTTCTTAGCGTAATTGCAAGATGGGCAGCTCTCTGAAATCTTGGTAGAATCCTGCTGAAAGCTCGCAAATATAAAATCCAGAGACTGAAAACAGAAGCCAGCCCTCAGTGCTGATTATTTACACTTAATGGTTTCCCAGCCGCTCACTGGAAACAGCACTTCAAGTCATATTTTAAAGCTTCTTGCCAAACTTCGGACGAGTGACGGATGCATTGTGACAAGACAAGGGAAAAAAAAAAATGTGATTGGCACTGGAGGAGATGTTGAGTATAGAATCAGTGTGATCCTTTAACGCCAAACAGTCTCATGAGCTGCTCTGGACTTAAACGCCAAAGACAGATGGACCGGCGGGCAGACAGATGGGCAGATGAGCCGACTGCTGTCCTTGGAGCAGCAAGTGATCATCTGTGACTGAAAGTCTGGAAAGTATAACCTGGGATGGATGAATCTATAAGAAAGATAAAAATGGACAAAAGCAACAAGGGTCGTGGAATCGAGGCTTCTCTAAAGGCATTTAATTCCATTTAATCTAAAATATTAGTCTCGGAGCTCATTCAAGAAAAGCTTTAAAGCTAGCATACCGGTTTTCACGAGCTAAAGTTGGAAGTTAGAATTAAAAAACCTGAAACGATGAAGGTAAAAACTCAAATATACATAGTATGAATACATTTTACCTGGTTGAGGAAAGTGTGCAAAGATGAGATTTCAACACAACTTTCTGTTTGATTCAGTACCGACATCAAACAGGGGAGAGCTATGATTAGCTGCTTAATGCTAAAAAGTCAGGATTTAGAAATCGTTTGCAAAAGATTTTACAACAAAAAGATGCAATTTGTCAAAACTTGTGATTTTCTTTTGTAAATTTAAATCATTTTTTTTTCTCCCCCAAAAAGCTGTGATTTTAGGACAAAAAGTTGAAATTACACAAAATTTGCAATTTTACAACTTTTGTGATTTTTATGTCAACCTGCAAAAAAGTTGATATTTTCCAACAAAAGGAGAAAAAAGATGAGTTAAAAAGTCAATTTGTTATTGCTTCAAAAGTTCAAAAGTGAGATAAAGGCCAAATTTCTGAAATTTGATATTTTATGACAAAAACATTTTTTTATTTAAAAAAATTTGCCATTTTACAACATTTTGTCAATTTTTATTTATTCTAATTTGCAATTATTTGAACTATGATTTATGTGAAAAAGCCTCAATTTCATGATAAAAGTGAAAAAAAAACAAAAAAAAACAAAAAAAAAACAAAAACAAAAACAAAGGACGAACTAGCGGGAAATCTGACACCACATCTGGTTGAGAAAGTGTAAACTAACCGCCCCTTTAACGGTAACCATGGTGATGATGTTCCCCTCTATGATAGAATGGCTTAATTGATAATGGTTGTCTAAAATGTGAGACATTGTCTTGCACGCATCCACATTTATGTAATTAGTAGATGACACGTTTTTCATGTGACGCCTCCATATTTATGTTGCTGCCTTTCTGAAAAAGAAAAAAATAAACACAAAACTAAAACTTGAAGGTAGTTATTCGGAAATTTGCTGGTGAAAATTTGCATTTCCACGTATGGCTTCACACAATATCCCTGGTTAGACCAAAAAAAACAAAAAACACCACCAGAATATGTCTGAAACATTCAAGATACAGCTGGAAGACTGGGAGACTTGCCAGTTTGAGAATTTGCTTGAAACACACTCACACACACACACACACACACACACACACACACACGAGTGACAGCACCGAACTTCCGGCCCCCAAGGCTGCTATAAGGCGCTCTTGAAAACAGCTCAGCTTGAAGCTTTCTCACCGTTTGTGTGGGTGTGTGTGTGTGTGTGTGTGTGGGGTCAACTCAAAATGTTCGACTTTGACGAACACACTTGAAAGACTTTACACACATGCAAGCGAGCAGCGGTGCAGATCTTCGCAGTTGGCCGACTGGCCAAGGGGCTTCACTTTCAAGATGCCAAAGAGAGAGAGAAAGAGATAGAAAAAGAGAGGAGGAGGAGGGTGGGCTGAGGGAGACTTTAGGATGGTGTGGAGGATGGAGGGCAAAAACGTGAGTGATATAGAATGACAGTTTAATGCTCAAGGACTCCTGCCCTCCACAAAGAAAGACATAAGATAGTCCTCAATTCATCTTCTTTTTCTACATTTTTTATACTGTGATGTCATCTTTCATGCTCCACCATCTGTTCACTCTGTGTTCCAGCGTCTTTACCTTCTCTGAACCTCTCTGACGACTGAGCGCTGCATCCCGTCTTAACATAAATGTGCATCCACTAGAGGTGTGACAGATGTGAAACTGTGCCTGAACCTGCCACATTTGGCTCCATCACACCTGCAGTTAAAGAAAGCTAAGGGATTAACGCGAGAATGGCTCAAAATTCCAAGGTTTGAGAGGAACCATGGATGTTGTTGCCTAGGTAACCACATTATGAGGAGGTGGAAGTTCTGTAACCCATTCCTTGAATTTCCACTTTTTTTCTTCCCCTCGATTAGCTCAGATGAGTTCTCAGAGTCATCTCTCAGTTAAATCATGCAACGAACACGATGAAACACACATCCAGATCCAACTTCACGCTGAGCTGGAAAACATTTTCGAAAACTTCCAAGTGAATGAAAGGCCAGAGGATGTGGTCTCCTTGTGGTTTTACTTTGGCTCATGGGTTGAGTCCACGTTGGAGATGACTGGCAGGGCCAAGTTAGCCACCAGCAGGTGCAAGAAACGCACCAATCTGAACTTTCATGCATGATCATCATGATGTGGTCAGTTTGTAAACTTAGTAACAAAACTGTTTCCTACTAGAGTTACCAAAAGCAAAAACAACGCTGAATGGAAATGAGGATAAAGGAACCAACTTTACAACAGACCTTCATGTATTCAAACGTTAAAACTTGAAAGCCTTTTTGTGGCTGCTCCGTCTTGGATTCCTTTATGTATTATTTATCCATTAATTTAAAAACACTGTTTTTTTATTTGTTAATAGAAAACAAGGTAATATCAAGGTAATATCTACTGAGGTGTAGGAAATATACAAGAAAAAGACTTTGATGTCCGTCTTTTGCAGTTATTTCTAAATGTGGTGATTTGTGGAGCTCTTAAACTGCTTGTTGTGGTATTTATTCACCAGTGTTGGTAGATCTAAATAAAGCTGGAACTGTCAAAACGTCTGATAGTTGCCTCTCTGTTGGAGACTGAAAACATCTAAAGTTTTCCTCCTCAGCTTATCCTCTCTTTGCTCTCCTCTTTCTCCCCAATCTCTATTTTTTCACTTCCCATCTCTACATTCTTGAATGTTTCCTCCTCTTAATACTTTCCTTCTCCATCCACCCCCCCCTTCCCTCTCCCTTTTTCCACTTTCTTCTGTCTCAGTCCAGTCCTCCACCTCCCTTTCTCTCTCTCCCTCCTCTTGTTTCCTCGTCAGATCAAAAGCAGCTAAGTAGGCCGGTGGCCGTGATGGTTGCTCAAGGACTTAAGCTGTGTGTGTCTGCGCGTTCGCATCCTTATTTTTGGACTTTGTGTTGCTCATAATTAACATTTAAATTCATTACGTGTTGTTTGGGAATGTACAGAAATGCTTTACACATTTCTATTTTGGGGCAGTTAATTCAGGATTTCCAGCATAATTAGTCTTAACATTCATTTGTTCATTAATACTTGTTGGGGCTCTTATGTAAGCAAAGAAGTTATAGAAGGAAAGATAGAAAAATGGCTTTGAATACCAGCACATTGTTTAGAAAATGACTTCTGAACATTAATCATTCTGTTTTATTATGTACTTTTACAAAAACAAGTACTGGAAGGCAACAAAAGTGAAATTTAAAGGTAAGACGACGCATTTAGAAACATCAGAGAGGAAGCGCAGTGTTGTAAATCTGCGAGAACATCCATGCTGACATGAAAGAGATAAAACCTCCCTGATAAATCAAAAGACACCCAATGGTTCAGAAACATCACCTTTTGTGTTAAAAGTCCAGGATGCAGTTATCCCAGCAGGACTCCACCCAGGCTTTAAATCCATTTACAAACAAGCTAACACAAACCACAAAGCCAGAACTCACCGTTTTCCTGAAAGTCGATCCTGACTTTGTTCGACTGCGAGCCGATGGCTTTGGTCCACGCCTGTCCGGGCTGCTGTTTCGTCCACGCGCTGATGTCACACCAGTAGAATCCGCGATCGGAAAGCTGAACACCCGCCAGCCGGAACTGGAACTCTGACGGGCCGGTCTTGGTGAGAACCAGATTGTCTCTGCGCAAAAGGGTGGAGGAACGAGTTTTCTGGCGTTACGAACAATGACAAAGGGTAACGTCTGCAAGTGGAGCTCCTCATGTACGCTGTGGATAAAAGTCTCATGGTACTTAAGTTCAAAATATTAACTTTCAATGCCACTGTGATTGAATTTGTTATAGTTATACTATTATATAAAAACCAAACCAACACAACTGCCAGAGGTTTTAAGAACTGCAGGACGCCGAAGACATCAGACCTGAATCATCCAGTCTCCTCCCTCATTTCCACCTACATCAAAAACATTTGCTGTTCCTCAGAAGTGGATCGTTTCAAAAAGAAAAGTCTGACTCAACTCCCTCAAATCAGCTGCTATGAAGAGATTTTAGAGAAGGGGAATTTTAGTTTGACCACGCACGTCCCAAACAACCTGAACTGTGTCCAAAGGGGAGGAAAGAAAAAGGGATTATGTCTCCTTTCAAGTCTGAATGGCTCAGAGAAGCACCAAGTTGGCATTGTCTGTTTATTACAAAAAGAAAGGGCAGAATCAGCATCATACACATCAGGAACAATCTGGTTTAAGACTCCTTCTGACTTTATTCCTTCTGTTTTCTATGAAACATGTAAAGACCTGATGTGAGTTTACATTAAAGGATGTCCAAGGTTAGCCAGATTACATGTTTACCTAAAGTCATGGTGGAGTGTAATTCAATAACAGTGAACTGTGAGGATTGAAATGTGTCTACAACGCATTCATGAGGGGTTTTTTTGCAATCAGAGCATATTAAATCTTACTAATTCCTTTTTAACATCTGCGTGTGGGCGGCTGGGTACCTCCTGTTGGGGTCTGTGGCTCCTCCGTGCTGCACCACGTTGTCTGGACTGAGAGTCATGATGGTTTTAACGTTGCTCTGCAAACTGTCCTGTGATTGGATGAGAACCGAGTAGCCGACCTCGCCGAGGTTCTTTGTGATCACGCTGCAGCTCATTTCAAAGGTGGCCCCGCCCACCGAGGCTTCGCGGACACGTCTGGCCACGACGTCCAGAACCGGACCTGGAAACACAGCCAGCCGCTCCATCAGTTACGCTTCAAAAAAGAAAAAAAGGTGACAGAAGAGGCGGGAAAAAAAAAAAAAAGTCTCCCAAAAGACGCCGGCAGGAAGTGCTAAAGCAGTCTCACACATTCAGCGAAGTGTCACATCACAGGTCAGAGAGCCAGACTGAGATCATCAAGTTCAACAGAGATGAAGTCGATGTGTGCGTCCATTGTGAACGGACAAGTGGCCTGTTGTGTCTGGATGTGATATCTACACATCAGAGCTAATTTAGCCAAAGTCCTCCAGTTTAACAGAAGCAGCCTGTTATTTAGTCTGTGGAGGATTTTCAAAATATATGTACAATACAATACAATATATGTACAAGTTGATGCAAACTATAAAAGAAAGTAAAAGGAGGAGACAAAAGCAAGTGAAGACCAGAATTTGACACATTCCTTAGAAGAATGAGAACCAAAAGCTGGAGGGAAGATGAGGAGAAGCTTCCTTACTTTTGGTGTCCCATCGTACAGTCAGTGGTGAGCTGCGAGACTCTGAGGTCTTCACCATGTCCCTCTGACTGGTAACACTCCATGATGAAACGGTGCACACATACTGGCCCATGTCAATCTCCTGCAGAGCGGGGAGGAGAAAAAAAACACAAAATAAAAACACAAAAAAGACCAAAAGTCACGCATTTTCCATTTCCTGTTTGTCATCTGCCTAAGCGTATGCACACATACTAGTAATTTAAAAACACACAAACACACATTAACACACAAACTCTGTTCTGTTCATGGTATTTTTATTTTTTGTCCTTACTTGTGTGCGGAGAAATCGCAGTTTAAACGTGTTTGGCGTGACTCTGCTCAGAGACAACACTCCGCTCTTCAACCGGTCGTTGTACGTTGCTCCCGGCAACAGGTTCCCGTTGCCATCCAAGGAGCCAATTAGATTTGAGGTTTGAGGATCACCACTAACTGCAGGTGATCAGACAAATTAGGGGGTGAAGAAAAAAAACAAACAAAAAAAAAACAACATCTGTGATACATTTCTCTTTTGAAAAGAAAAAGAATTTAGAAAAACGCAAGTACCAGGAAGTGTGGCGTGCTCCCAGCTGACGCCCAGTCGGCCTCCTGGTGGTAACTGGGTGATGTTGGTCACATGACAGGCCAGCTCTGTTGGTTCAGCTGTCATCTGGGGGTTCAGAGTAGCCTTGAGCGTCAGCGTGAAGTTTGGCTCTGAGGAGAGGAGAGAGACAGTGTCAAATCCAGCAATCTTGTGTCGTGATTTAGAAACTTTAAACATAGGCAGCACCGCATTAAAACTAATACGTTTGGGGTTTCCAGCTGATTTAAATGTATCTTTTGCAAATGAGGTGGGCCACTCCCTGTCGGTACCTGCTCTGGCTGGCCTGCAAGGAGCTCCTCTATCACAGATGGAAGCACTGCAGTTGAAAAGTACTCAATCTCTGTTAATCAGGTTATAATTCTCCACATATCTGTTATTCATAAATGTGAAAGAAAGCCAACTAAACCTCATTAAAAGAGACACCATCATAGCTGCATGACGTCCTAATCAGAGCATACTTAATAATCAAACTTTTTGTCTTTAAACCACAAAAGTTCAAAAAACCACGATTGCAGTTGACCAGACATTTCTCGGTGAAGCCACGCCCAAACCTATTAAATATCAAATCCGACGCTTTTAAATTTTATACATTTACACCTTTAATCTCAGACGTTTTGAGGAATCCTTTCCCTCTCCAAATGTTACCTAGTGTTAATTACCTCTGAAATTAACACAACGCCAGGCAAGGAACGTGGACCCTGAGGGAGCAACGACTCCAACCTGATAATGAAATAAAGCCAGTTACTGTGCAGCCTCCAGGAAAAATGATTCCCATCTCAGCAGGAATTCTCTTTCATCACTTTCATCCGGGTTTTTGATATCTCACAGCATCACCTGACAAATGCAAAGCGAATCCTGCTGTTTTTCTTTTTTTTTTTTGCGTGCGCGTGTGTCTTAAGGGGGTTCGGGGCTGAAGCAGGGTGGGCTGACTGAGCCGGAGGACAGAAATAGACCTGAAATAACACCGTTAACGGTGTGAGCTGAGGTGTGTATCGCAGTGTTAATAGTGTGTAGGTTGGGAGGCAGGTCCTCTCAGCCAGACTTCCAGATTGTAACTTTACACTCCGATGAGCAAGGAACACATACGGCCGGATGTCATGTAAAGCGCAGCGCACACAGTTTAAATGTATATACACAAACCGAAACAGGAAGTCCCCGACACAAAGCAGCTTTGTCACATCAGTACATGAAACCGAAAACGGATGCCAAAACGCTATAAATACGGTGTGCAAGGGTGCGCATGATGTCAGTTGGACGTCACACACACACACACACACACTGACTCATGCACCGTCACCATCTGCTGTGAAACACACACACACAAACGGATCAATGAGAATGTGTGAAGCTCCTCTTCCAATTAGCCATGCACTCCTCTCTCTCTCTCCCTCTCTCACTCACTCACACAAGCACACACACAAGTTGCCTAATTTAGTAGAGCTACTCGACCAGTCATTACCGCTTCAGGAGATCAGATGCTGCATGAAAATATACTGGATCTCATACAGACTAAAATTTAATGGGCAAATTGCAGATTTTTCAAAGATATTTTATGCCAGGATTCTTTACAAATCTGATTGTCTTTTTAAAAAGTTTTCACAATCATAAAAACTGGTGTAGAGAAGAACTGCACCATTTTTAAATTGACCTGAGGGCTCAAAACACTCTTTCATGCCACAAACCTGTCAGTTTGTTCATGAATGCCAAACCAAAATGTGTCATTTAACACGATAGCACTACTCGATGTATCCTGTTCCAACCAAAACATTACTAACTTTTCTTTTTTTGAAAGGTTGCACGATTTAGAGGTTTTACATTCTACAATTATTTTTAATCCAAATATTCAATTTGAAAACGGCTATTATTATTTACACATCCCTCACTTTAAAATTAGAATCACTATTGGCCATCAGAATTGAATTGGAACAATAAAAGCATAATTTAGAGCATCTTGAAAGTTGATACCACAAAGCTGTAGTATCAGTTTTAAATAAGGCATATTGCAACAAATAGGGGGGTAAAAAAAAAAAAAAAAAAATGAAAAAGGTTGTCTCTTAACTTCCAAACAGGAAAAGTGACCAACTGTTACAGATAAACAACCCCTGTAAGAATTCAGTTCCCTTTAATACGAAGGAAAATGGATTTTAAGCAGAAGAGGCGCGAGTGATGTCACGTCCTCACAGCCGAGTCTGACTGGCAGCCTGAACTGTACTTCAGACACGCTCTGTAGAGTCGAGCAGAGGGGAAGCCGCGTACAAACTAGCTTTCATGAGTCGAAAAGACTTTATTAGTGTGTTGTCGGGGGAGGCAGCGGGAGGGAAAATAGGTCAGTGTCAATAAAACAACAAAGTGCTTTCATCATATTCACTGCATGTGCACATGTTGAGAAGCTACTCATTAGTTTACAGCAAACGTAATGCAACATTTCTTTGCCACTGAGCGCTTTTTCCCCCCAAAAGTTTATTCTTTTATTTAGATTTTTCAGCTACTTAAAGAGCAAATAATTGGCTGACGTGGGCAGAGAACAGGTTATTTTCCTTATTGATTTATATCACCATCATCTTCTTGATTAAACATTCTTAAACTCCTAGAGCCCAGTAAGCTGCTTTAAAATGTCCCAGTTCTGCTCCACACACATCTGCTTTTCTTTTTCTTATTTTTTTATTAATCTTTTCAGAGTTAACTCACTAGAACCCCTGGCTCCCAGTCGCCCGTCATCCCCTGGTCTTTTCAATGTGATTATATTTCAGATATAAAAATTCATTTAAAAGAGACCTGAAGATAACTTTACATCATTTCAAAACTGTGACAAACAAATCTGAATATTAGAGCATATCACATTTTCAAATTTAAAAAAAAATGGAACAGAGTGAATTAATATTGAACTAGAAAAGCACTCGGAGCGCAGACCTCCACCAAGCAGCATGGTTCCCCCACATATTGTGACTTACACCCAAAAGTGTTACTCCTACATTTGTTTTATTATATTGGATTCCATGACCACGTAAACATACACTTAGCAATTGGAATCACATTGATATCATTATTAGTTTAATAGTTATTCGTGAAAATCAACATTTTCGTAATGGCGGTTTTCTTCTGGATCCAGCTCCATAACTATTATAGATACATGAAATCTGTTAACATACTTCTGTTTCAGCAGACTGTCAGCTACAGTTTGGTGTTAGCTGCACGTCTGTATCTTCATCTGATACCTGAAAAAGATGGTAACCCCCAACTGTTATGTTCCGGATCTTAGTATCCAGAATATTCCAGGATCTGGATCAGACTTTTACACATTATTGATGATTTCATGACCATGTCCTGAATTTTTGCCAAGCATTCAGAGCATTTATTGTGGAGATTTATACACATATCCTCAAAATGGCCCTATCTCACATTGATAAAGAAACCTTTAAAAAATTCCTGGATCCAGACAGTGATCCGGATCACCAAAACTTAATCATTTGTTCGCTGTCCCAATTTGGACATATCCTGAAACTTTTTGAGTTATGTTGCAAACAAACAGACAAACTAACGCTGGCAAAAACACAACCTCCTTGGCGGAGGTAATAATATTGAGTTTTTTTTTCAAAACAACCAGAAATTGACCGGCAGATGATCAAGGGATCCATCCATCTGTGCTATTTAAACATCTGCCAACATCTGTTAACATTACAAGGAGGTTGTGTACAAATCCAGGTGAAATGATTTACAGGCCAACATCAATGAAAGCCTGATGCAAAAACATTGATTGCAGATATTAACTGCCTGTTGACATGTTAGTTAGAAAGAAATCATGTGATATATCACAGCTGAAAATCGCTATGACGACATGACTCGTGATATTTACCAATACTTTATCCCTAACAGTAAAGGCCTATCCAGCTCCAAGTTTTTATTAGTTACACAAATAAATGAATAAAAGGATGTCATCTAAAATGGTGTCCAAAACTATTATTGACATTTTGACAGCGTGACTATATTTCTTTAATGTCCTTGCAGTATTGATATTGCGCATGTACATATTGCGATAACGACGCATTTTCGATATATCGTGCAGCCCTAATGTTAGTTGAGAAGCTCTGACGCCAGCATGGCGAGGATGAGAATCCCACCGTTGAGCTGGACAGGAAGTTGAACTCCCAACTGTTACAAAGTCAGCAGTTTCATGATGGACGAGAAGCGTCGTTGAGCCAAAACAACCAGAGACACGTGGCGGGCTCTGGTTTCACTGGAGCATGCAGGCGTGTGTGCATGTGCGCAGTATGTGTGTAGTTTGTGTGTGTTTGCGATAGTAACACAGATATGAAGAAGCCAGTCGAGCCGTCCCCTCTGTCTGTCAACACGCGGCGCGTCTCCAAGGACGGAGGAGAAGCACGGGCTGACAATCGCTGAACAGACAGTCCTCTCAACGTCTCAGATTAAAGCTAAAACAACAAAGATATTAAAACCCCACAGAGCACTGGGGTTGTACATCACCTGATATTTTAACAATGAGATATTGACTTGCTTGTAAATAAAAAAAAACAAAAAAGCTTGCATGACATGTATGATATATAAAAAGGCCAAATAATAAATCCGTCTCTAATAATAGATGAGGAAATGTGAAACTGCAGCTCTCCAGCAGCAAAGAGAAGTGACATGGTGATACAGATTATAGAAAGTAAAAACACTTTCACTTCTACGGTCCTTATCAGGTCTTAAAATTAGGTAAATACAACCTAAAATAAACAATAACAACTCTATAAAAGCTTAGGTTTTAGCAGTTTGGGGGGGGGTCTTAACACAATGCCAAGGAGTAAAGACATCAGCAATGACAAAACTAAAACGGGAAATATAAGCAACATCTAAAAACAGCAAAGTACACATCATCTGAACAGATCAAATTCTATACAATTTTGTTTTTGTACAGTGACAATCTTTCCGTGACTAAAGAAAACAGTTGCCAGTCAAGCATATCTAAAGAACAGCCGTGGTTAGACGCTTGGAGATAAAAATAAATAAATAAATAAAAAAAAAAGGAGATAAAACACAAAGAGGAAGGACAGTGGATGGACTGGTAGATGCAGAAGAGAGGCTAAAAATTGAAATAAAAGATTCATTGTGGCGACCCCTGCAGAAAAAAAGCATCTTTCGTAAGAGTGCATGTTCCAGCACGGTCATTGAAAGGTTGAACCGCGCACTGCTCACAAAAAATGAAGCAAACAAAAAAAGTACAGCTGCTGCATATCTCAGACTCTTAGTTACTTTATCAAGTCATGACGAGGTGAGGGCCATTGTTTCCCAACTCTATCCTGAGATGTAAAACCAACAAACTGAAAAATGATGCACTTTATTCACTCTACATTAAAACCACCGTCTGCAGGATCGTAATTTTATTATTTATCTAATCATTTCCTCTTATCTAGTTATTTTCTTATTCTGGTAGTTATTATTAAATTACTTTAACTTATTAGATTTACAAATTTATTTCTTTAATTATCATTATTATTTATCTATTTATAATGATTATTTACACAGTTATAATTTCTTTAATTATCATTATTAGTATGCATCCCTACTTTTCTTCAGGGATGGTGGGTGGACCCTGGCACACCCTGGTTTATTCACTCCAAACCCGTTAATGGAAACGAGCCAAACTCACTTGTCATCGGACAGTTTAAAAGCTCTTGAGAACGTTCTCCTCCGAAGTCTACAATGAGGCATCTTTTTCTCACCGTCTGACAGCTCACACATGATTGAAAGAGAACCGCTGCCACTTTAAGAACAAGGAGACAGCCATGCCTTTTACACCGCAGCACACAAACCGTCAGCTGAGAACACCTGTCTTTGTCTCAAAAACTCCAGCTTCCTGACACAAGAACTGGAAATCAAACTAATGAGTCCCCCTTGGAAGAGAATATGAACAGGTTGTTGCTGTGCTATTATTTAAAACTAAAATGAAGTCAGAAGTTGACAGGTTAGAGAAATGACCACCCAAAAACATAATGCCATAAACTTTTATTGCAGTTTACAAGCCAACTTCCTGGTTCAACTCTGACCCTCTGCACAAGCTGCAGCTGCATGCACACCGTGGTGCACGCACTTGTGCTGATATGGTTGTTAGCTGCTCTGCAGACGGAGATTGAGCCCTAGTTGCAAAATAAACATGTGTAAAGAAGTATGTAGACGTGGTTTTATGCAGTGTATATTATTAAATAGCTTTCATGAAACCAAAGCTGCCCTTTTTGAGTAAATTGTCTTTTCTGGCAATAACAAAAAAAAAAGTGCATGCATACATGTGTGTGCAATCCTGCCATGGTTCTCTCTTAAACAAGTTCTCCAAGTCTTTCTTGTGTTTTTTGGAAGGCTGTGTTAGAAAAACACGGTGGAAAGGGGAAACAACCTCAAGACTGCAGATCAGCTGAACAGAATGCGGCTGGTTGACGGCCGGTGGAACACACACAAACACAATCTAGACCGACACGCAGAAGCAGCAGGGAGGAACTGGAGGAACTGCAGGCTAGTTTATGGGCAGACAGAAATGGAGCTCTGGTTGTGTGTTTCTGCAGATCAAGTATGAAGGAATTTGTACCCTCAGGCCAAAATGTTCAAGTTCCACCAGCCTCATACCCTCAGCATGTGGGACACACAGAAAGCAGTGTTTCAGGCATACATGCCACCAGACGCATGCATATATGCACATAGCGTGTCCGTGCTTTTAGACGTGCAGCCACACAGAAACAACAGAGCAGAGATTGATAAAAGTGTTCTTGATGGCGCCGTTTGATATTTCAGCTGTGCACTCATGCTGACTGACATGCAGCCCTGAAAACCAGGTTGATATTTTCAAATGTAACATGGATCCTTAAGGTCTGTACGCTCCTCTGGGTACGCAAGAAGAGATGGCTATCTGTTTTCCTGAACTAAAGGCTTCTGCTAACAAACCACACAGGCTCAGTGCAGTTCTGACCGACTCCAGTTTCACTGAACCTACATTTGAGATTCCTGTTTCCATTCCTGATTCCATTTGAGTTTTTTTTCCAGAAAGAAAAAAACAATTCTTAGCAAATACAATGTGTATGTGATTAAATCTGCCATCAAAATAGAGCTGATACATCTGAGATTACAGCAGAAGTGTAAAAGTACGCACATTCCGGCCTAAATTTGTCTCCAGACAAAACGCTACACCCTTAGAGCGCATCACTCTTTGTTTTCATGCAGAGAAAAAGCCTCAACACTGCATTATATGAATTCATTCTAAAACATCATCCACTTTATCAATATTGACTGTGTAACAATAAAAATTTGAGGAGAAATGTCTAAACTGACTTTGGCACATGTCGGCTACTTTTTGTTATCAAAACACATACTATGTTTTATTTCACTACAATTTTGCTGTTTGTATCAGTTTAACTCTTCAATAAGTGTGCTTTGAAAACCTCTTTGAAACCTTTAAGGCCAATAGAGTCGACAGGGAGTTCAAACGTCCGCGTAACGTCCAACATCATCTAATCTGAACGAAGCAAAGACTGGACCTTCGACACTGAATACACTTTTGACTCATCACACGGTCAAGTTGGCACGAATCAATTGGTAGTTTGTCCACTGGAACATGATTTGAGAAGGTAGAACACCAAATTCAGAGTTCGGTTGTAGCAAGTGACCTTATTTTTCCTTTTTCGACTGCTGTTTTGGTTTTGTCAGAGTTGTGTTTCTTACTTCGCTGGAGTCTGCGGAGTCTTATGTTGCTTTTCCATCACACAGTAATGGGAAAAAGGGAACAAAGAGGTACCGTGACCTAGTGGAAACCCTAAAATTAGAGTAGGGCCAAGTCAAGTCTACCCAGATTGGATAAAAATGGTGCTTCTGCACATCTTTATGCTGCTGCAAAAGCTGCACTTACGTTTGTTCCTCCCAACAGACGCTCCCAACTATCTAGACGGACCAGACATTAAAACATGTGAAGAACTTTCTCTATTTGCACGACACAAATTAGAGCTGAGCTGCAAGTTGGAGCGTGGCTTTTGGCTGTTTCTGCTCAGCCTGGGCGTAGCTGGCTTTGATGGCTGGGTAACACAGTTGCCTGGAGGCCAACCTGCTGCGATTTCCTCCTGAGAGCTAAGTCTGGTGTTTAGCGCATGTAAAGCTGGAGAAAAGCTCTCTTTGTGTTCATTCTTCTGCAGCTCTTAAATGAGTATCTGGTCTGGAGATTTTTACTCTTCCCGCTATTTCAAGCTGAGGCTCTTTTATTTTGAATCTGCTGAAGGAAATGCCACCAAAGATGAGTTATTGTTTCATTAAAATGGTTGTCTATTAAATTAGGACCTGTAATCGTTTTTACAAAGCAGTTAAAACTCAAATATCAAGTTACATTTTATTCATTTGTCACAGGAGTCTGATGTTACGAGCAGCTTTAGAGTATGCTTTCACTTCCTTGGCCCAATTTCAGCAGAGAGTTGATAAATTTTATTTCACAGGCTTTGAATAATTACCAGTGCAAGAGAGGGATTATTCTGTGTTAAAATTTAAAAAGGTGCAAGACTATAAAGATATCAAAACAGAATACACAGTTGCAAAATGCCTGGGATAACTGAAAACAGTTAAAAAAAAAGACATGAATAAAATCAACTATAATATTCAAAACCAGAAAAACAAGTAGTTCTTAGCACAAACTCAACAAGAAAACAGCAGGTTTTCACTGGCATGAACAACATGGACTTCATAGGCTCAATCTGAGAAATCGAGCAGGGATTTATGGGTTAATGACATTTTATTTATCAGATTCCCATTTGATGTCAGCACCATCTGGCATCGCTTCCCTCCAAACTCCTTGGAGGGAATACATGAGGCGTTTTGATCCACACTGACAATACTGCAGCCAAGACGCACTAAAGAAAACTGGACTCCATAAATATCAGTAAAAGGTCTTTTCTATTCTCCGTACCATAAAAGAAATGGGGACAAAACAACTAAATGCCACATCATTGACATAAAATAAAATAAATAAATAAAATGATATATATATACATATACATACACACACACATATATTAATAATAATTGGTGCTTAAGGTCAGAGTAAACTTAAAGCCAGTTGAGAATTCCCTGACTGAGTGCAGTAGCTGAAACGATTATGTAACAGGCGTTTATTTATTCATTAAAGTCCATTTCTTTCATTATGATAAGGGAATTTGGAGTTTGTAAGGGATCCAGCAGTACTCCTTTGATCAGTTTAAACATGTCTCTCCATCTCAGCATTCCTCTTTGCTAAAGCTAAAAAGGTTCCAAAACACTGAGCTTGTTTCAAAGTCCTAGTTTGTTCGAAAAATATTGTTATTTTTCAAAAATAATAAAATAAATAAATAAAAAGCAACTGTGTCTAGAACTGGAATATAATTCTTCTACTTGCGCCCTGAAGTCGGCTAGTTTTCGAAATTTTTTTCAAACTTTCATGGAAACTTTTTAACTCAATCAATCCCACATCATCAAACTCCTACCTCCGTGCTTTCCTGCCAGTGTTGTGCATTCAGAGCGGTATAGTAGCTGTTATCAGTGAGTATCCAGGGTGACCTGGTCAATTTCTCCGTTTTCATGTTTTTCTTTTTTAATCTCTTTGGTGTAATTTAATCGCAGTTTTTTGCCGAAGGAAAGCAAACAAGGCCTCTTTGTCATCTATCACTGTAGATCTGTCTGAGCTGCAATAGAAAACAGAATTAGCATTGATGGCCCTTATAGCTAATCTGGAAGACTTATCCAAGTCTCACTGTGAGAAAGACTGGACGAATTTCAAATCCTAAGTGGTTTTAAAACACTGGGATACCTCATAGTCTAAAGAGCGAACACACTAGATCATACAAGTCAATCTCAAAAGGCCTTAAAATTGTTTTCAATCCATACCACTTTACGTCTATCCCACCAGTGTGCCGTGCATACACCAGTAACTCAACAGTCTGCACTGGAATGACTTGTCACATGATTCAAGGCCAGTAAATCTCCTTCTGTCCATACACTTTCCAGTAGTATCATCTGTTCTGCTGAAAAAACTGCACACATAGTGCCAAATTCACACAGTGATTTGCCACATTTGTAGTCCAAAAACTTAGGTTTGGGTTAGTAGGTAGAGCCAGTTAGCCTCCAGCTGGTAACTCAGCAGATTCATCTCCAGCTACTTCACATGTCCATGTGTCAGGAAGTACAACTCCAAAAACCCAACTGCCCCCAGTTCTGTGATCCATGCAGCCCGATACTGGTGAACCTAACGAGGGTAGTAAGTGATTGTATTGACACCGCACGCAACAACCTTCAAACTGGACTTGGGCCTAAACAACTGTCCGTGGAGTGTTTTTAAGAGGATGACCACTCTGGCTCTTATCCTGGCTCATTTATAAACTATTAGTTGGTCACACTAGAGTTCATTGGAGGCGGCTGATTCGTTGTGGCAACGCCTGAAGGGAGCAGCCTGAAAGAAAGTTAGTTGGTCACACATGGTGCTGGACTCTAATTATCTTCAAGAATTTTTTTTTTCCTCCCCCGGGTACTCAGGTGATCATTTTCATAATGAAGTCTAATACTGTTGACATGTGCTTGTAGAGTTGAAATAATCTCAAGCTTCGTATTGCCATTTAATGTACAAAGTATATAGTTGGGGATCATCACGTTTGTTTTTTCTTTTTTTGATGAAATCATGACTTCATTCACAGATCTTAAGAATCTAATTAATAATAAATCTTAAAAAAGGAATGCTTGAGTGAACAGCTTGCTTCTTTCATTACGTTATTTAGAAGAGAATAAATAGATTCCATGATTGCATCAATTAAACCTGCAAGCAACTTACAATTTTCTCAACTAAAGAAAATTCAACATGATTCAGGGTTTAAATGCACAGAGAAAATGGGATGAAAAAGCGTGAAAGGAACCACCACAGACAGAGGGAGACCACCCGCCACGCCTGTAATTGATTGCTGCGTCGACTGTGTTTGACATCGCTGCTCTCCGAGGCAGGATCAGAGCATCCTGCACATGCATGTGCGTGCACGTTAACGGCGTACCCAGAGGCAGCCGAGAGCGGGACAGGCATGACCAATCAATCGTTCTCGCAGCGAGAGTCGACAGGATGACTACGGATTAAAGAGTCCCCCCTTAAGACTCCGGTCACATGCAGCGCTGCAGCACCATCACACATCCACACATGAAGAAATCATTCAGATAACAACATGAACACGTTCCTTCGCCATTACTCTCGTTTTTAATATGTCTCCAACCGTGTCTCGTCTAAAACACACACTCTAATCCAAAATAGTAATCTTGCTTCATGCACCTTCAGGGAGATGATGGTGACTGATGTACTCTTATTAGGAGATAATGATCGTAGCTGTTACCTATAATCAATGCAAATATTACGTGCAGAACTCATGAAAACTTACATAAACTAAAGGTTAAAATCAAACCATGCATCTCAATTGTTCAGTTTGCTCAAAGAAAAGAAGAATTTTGATAGTGAGTCCAGCATATGTTCAAGCAGGAAACATAACACTGCCAAACTATTTAAATGTAAACGAAAAATGTAAAAAAAACTCCGCTTTTACTCACTGATCTCAGAGACCTTCACAGTCACAGGACTGGATGTCTTCTCCGCCGCCATGTGCCACCTTCCTCCTCCTCCCGCGCTACGTCCTCCTTTCTCTATGAAGGCTCGGATCCGGCAGGTGTAAAGCCCTCCGTCCTCTCCGCTCACCCCCCTCACACCCAGCCTGTACTCCTTGGCTCCCGTTTTCTCCAGGCTCGCCTCCCCTCGCTTTCCCTGCACTCCACTCGTGGTGGTGTTGGTGGTCACCACGCCGCTGCGCTCCATGGTGATGATTTCACGGCCGTCCGCCAGCCAGGTAACCTCCAGGGTGAGAGCGGGCAGGTTGTCAGCGGCAACGGAGCAGAGCAGGGCGAGATTCTCCCCGGGGGAGAGGAGCGCAGATGTGGAGGAGGAAGAGGAGGAAGATGATGCCTTCACGCTGAGGGAATGGCCTTGAGGAGACAGAAATGGCATCAGTCAGCACATCTGTACAAGATTTCACAAAAGATGCTTTATGAATCCCTTAGACAGCTAAACTGTAAAAATATTAAAAACGCAAACAAAATATTGTCCTTAATTGATAAAACAAACATGTCCGATGTATTTCTGAGGTTCAAAACTATGTGAGCTTATAGAAGTGGCAGTGAATCTAAACTGAGCCAATGTGATGACAATCAAATGTGAACAAATAGGTGTTGAATCTTGATTCCAACATGTGTTATCAGATCCCAGACAGGCGTATATGGCTCAGTTTATACACTGGCAAGTGCTATGTGGGCCATACTCTTTTATTTTGTTTTTATTTTACATCCTATGTAATTTTTACTATTTAGCTACAATGCACAGCACTTCGTGTCAGCTGTGGTTGTTTTAAAGTGCTTTATAAATAAAGGTGATGATGATGATGATATGTGTCCCAATGTTCATGAACAGGACCAAACTTGATTTGTGTCTTTTAAGACAGATGTGGGCTAAATTTTAGAATCTAGCTCTGGATCCTGCAAGTGTTGTGAAGGCCAAGCAGGGCTCAAAGGCCCTATGGAAATGCAGAATTGGTCCATGTTTGGTGGGATGTAACTTAGTTCAGGCCGCCACACCCACCAGTCAAAGCCAAATGTGCGCCAGAGAAAACTGCAGATACGGGCCAAGTTTGGGCCAAACATTCTTTGTCGTAGGAGATTGAATTTCTTCTAACGTGTGCAAACTAATTAGTATTTGATTGCACATGAATAGAAGAAATTCAAACTAATTGGTATTTGAAGAAACAAAAGAATTCCTGTATAAAATCCATTTTATTTGTAGCGCCTTTCAGGTCACTCAAGGACGCTCTCCCCGTGAGTTTGTAGCCGACTCACCGGTCGCGCTAGCGCAAACGCAAAATGCAAAGCTGTATTTTCCTGGATGTTCCCTGCCGTGGACCGCAGATTCAAGATGGCGCCACAACATGGCAATCACCACTGAACACGCCAACACAATGTATTTATAAATGGCAAATTCAAGACCTACAAGAACACTGTGACTTGTTGATGGAAGTAATTACTAATTAATAAGGTCATACTTTTGAATGAAACAGTCCATTTTTGTTCGTAGACAACCTGAAATATTACAGTGTTACTTTATCAGAAATATTGTAGAATGATAAATGTTACTCGTTTAGAAATTGATCCCCATTTCTGCAGAACCATAGAAAGTTGGATCAAACAGGGAAAAGCAAAAAATCCAGTTTTGCTTCCATCCTTCCATTTCACCTTGAGATAAACATGACAAGATCTAACCAAAAGGGCTTTTATGCAGAAAATAGATTAAAACATCTTTTTACGTGCTGTTTTTTCTTATTCTTCTTTAGCAGTAGCTATGCTTGCTGACTGGCTGGTGTATAAGCTCTGCTGTCAGCAGTCAGTTCCATTTTTCAAGGTTGTCCGTCGGATCTTCACTCTCCAGACGAGCATTACCAAGTTAAACTCCCTGACTGGTTCTAATCCTAATACAGGCCCACGTATCCGACTAGAAACTGAGAAATAATGAGGGAGAGAGCCTTGGCTTTCACAAGACATTCCTTTAGCAAAGATTTTCAAGGTGACCTTTACTGTCCTTTTCAATAAAAAGACAGCCGCTGAATTAAAACCGTCAGTCTTTCCTAAGTATCCTCAAACCAAGATTGAGATTAGGTGCTTAAATATGGTCTCCAGGAACAACATAAACAGCAATGATATGGAGAAGAGTCTCTTTGTGGTGTCTGGAAAAGGACAAAGGAGACAAAGCCAACCCTGTTTGACTTTTCTCATCCCCTTTACTCAAGCCAGTAAGTCAACATGAAGTGACTGGGACACAATGGGTGCGAGACTGAAACCTGTGTGTGTGCGCACTGCTCATCTCTGGTTTCATTACAAACCGCTGGGTGTTCTGCTGCACTTAGGGGGGTACGGTAAACCAGAAAGATCTGAGATATGGTGACCAGAGCAACCATAATGAATGAGTGAGAGGATCTGTGTGTATGGGGGCCTCTCCGAGGACTGAATAAGGCAAAAAAAGAAAGAAAAAAATGCCAATGAGGGTCACAAGCCTCCTGGGAGAGGGCAAGATAAAGACTCAGAGGAGAGGATCTGTTTAAAACAAAGACAGCGACACAGAGCGAAAACTCTCCCACGTCCCACTCTCACATCGTCCAGGAAACATGTACATATACACAGTAACTTCTTCCTAAGAGTCAAGAGCAGGACTTGCACCGAGTCTCCCAATAGGATCACAATAATACTCATTCTGTAATATTTTTAAAAAGGATTCCTTTGAAGACTGGAAACCAACCGGCTTTGATCTTTTTTTAGGTTGAAGATATTTCAGTTGTGCTTCAGTAAATGACAAGAAGCACAACAAGACACTGAAGCTCAGACCTACAAGGGTTTTTCAAAACCAGACCATCAGGTTTATGGACACTATGACTCAGCTTGACGGCGACGGGATGTCAGTTGGCAAAATTCGATTAAAATTTATAAACCTTCTTTCCCTTTTTTCTTTTCCAGTGATCCTTACATATCACCTCACAGAGCTTAAGAACTTAAGGATGCTTGAACCAAGTAAATGTCGCAGACTGCTGAATCAAAAGGTGCTGATCTGCACTTCAACCAACCCGCTGCTTCAGTCGTAGCAGTTCTAGACATACTAGACAGGGCTGGGTATGGTTTAAAATGATCCGATGCCAATACCTGATCAATACTTGTTCCACAACACCATGTTATTAAAATTTAGCATACAGGAACGTTATCGTACATATCAGTTGGTAGTAGGGCTGGGAAATCAATCAGAAATTAACCAAAACAGTCCTTTAGAACTTATAACAAAGTAATCTTGCCCATGTCAATTGTTTCAGTTATTTGAAGTATCTAAATGATAATAAAAAGTTAACCAAAGAGCATTTCCCTGCACTTATTTTAAAAATCAAACATATGTACTGTTATAATTAGTTGCAACTTGGAGATTTTTGCAACTAAAGGGCAAAAAATTAAATTGTAGTCATATTGTCCAGAATATGCCTGATTCATTCAAAACTAGTGAACCAGTAATCAATGGACAGATGTCAGCTCTTTCCAGTCAAGGTTTTTCTCAAGTTTAGTTTATGAGAGGTCGCTTCATTCCAGAAAATAATAACAGTGTTGATAAGAGAATACACAACAAGTTACAAATATCAGATCTATACATAAAATGTCACTTCTGATTAAGCTGTCTTTAGCCAATCAAATATAGATAAATGCTGTGATGAAAAACAAGGTTAAATGTTTTCCTGTAATTGCATTAAAAATGTGAAAAGGGAATATTGGATTATAGCTTGAAGCAGCTGACCTTAAAAACCCGTCAGTCAAGTTTCCAAAGAGCACATTAATGGTGTTATAATAAAAACGCTTGTGGACATGCAAAGACAGGAAAATAAAATAGAACAATAGAAAAGTCTGCAGCATATTTATTATTCTGCACATTCTTCCTCATTGTCAAAACCTGCTCCTTACATTACCCACAATGCAAATCAACTGCCAACAGCCTGATATGATGCTGCATTCCATTTGAACTTGGAAGCAGAGGTTTGAAAACTTTCTCAGCTCCCAAAGGGGGAAAACAATGAAATAAAATGAAAAAATGAAATAAAATAAAAGGCAGAAACTCCTCCTGAAGTCAAGATTTTTGCCTCAAAGGGTTTGGGGAATGTTAAGGAGGGGAGTTACAGACATTAACCTTAAACAAGAGCTGGAAGTGAAAAGTTTTACTGTTTTTTTTACTATTAATTTGTGAATGCAATGCAGCAGTGCTTGTATACAAGAATAAGTTCGCACAATCATGGAGACTGTCAAATTTACTTGCAGACATCCGAAAATACAGAAAATTATGATATGGTCGTCAATTTCCACAGGGGGTAAAATTAAGAGAAAAGAAGGGTGGCTGTTTTTGTTACCTTCTACTCCGAAGAAGCAAAAGTGTTATTTTTGAAAAGCCCCAGATGCTGTGCTAATTACTGGTTTCGACTGGTTCTGCCACCTAGAGGACATGTTTGCAATACTCTTAAATACTCTCCTTTTTCATTTTCATTTTCATTTTTTTAAAACAAGAATTTTGGAGATTTGAACAATAAGAGGCTGCACTGGAAAGTATATTTAGGATCCAAATGAATGACTTGTCAAATCATAATTACCCCCTGGGGATAAATAAAGTTTTTTTTAAATTGAATTCAGATTCAGTTTGTTTTCACCATCAGATTTTCACCTGCATGAAAAGTCAGCCTTAGGTATAATACACCAACATTCTACCACTCATACCTTCATAACACTCATTAAATATTAAAAGCTACTCATTCACTGGCTTTGCAGCTTTATCCAAGTTAACAATCTTTTCTTTTCTGGAGAATGATGTGCTCGAATATATCACGCGATTGCAATACAAGCTGTAATTAGGTTGGGATAACTCAAGAGTCCACATACTGAGACCTGAACGGACTCTGAACCCGCAAATTGAAACCAAAAACTGAGTTTGTTATTTCCATGTTTGTCGACACAAGAGTTTGTTGAACCCGTTTTCTGAAACAGAAAACTGATTCCCAACTTCGGAGGCAAATCAGAATGTTGCACATTAACTCAGAAGCAGCTGCAGAGCAAAGAAGCAAAGCCGATGTAATCTCCATTTTCTTACCATTAACCATTACCAATAACAGCAATCCCAGCTCTAACATGTCATCATCTGACCAGTGCCACCATGTTAAACATACAATTTACAGCACTTCTTCATTTCTGATTAAATAGAATCTGATTAAAGTTATCGTTCTTTCGGGTTTCTTACCTGTCGGAGTGATGGCAACAGTTCCCATCTCTTTTTTGCTTTCCACAATTTTGATCCACTTCCCTCCACTTTCGTGAGTCCATTCCGTCCCGTTGCATTCGTAAATCCCGTCATCAGACGTCGTCACTCTGGAAATCACCAGTTCGAATGCTCCGTTCCTGCCGGGAACCAGTCGGATGCCTCCGTCCGCGTAGCGGCGAGCATACTTTGCGCCGGTGACCACGTCTCCCTGAGGGCCGAAGGTCAGAATTTCCTCCGATGTTGCGCCCTTCTTCACCGACCAGCTGACGGACAGGTAGGTGGGGTGGGCGAGTTCCCGGGTGACGTTGCAGGAGAGTGTGAGGTCGCTGCCCTCTGGGACGACTTGAGGCGGCGTCTGGGGGGAGACCTTGAGGGTGTTGGGGATAACTGAGGAGGAAAAAGACAAAGAAATTTGATTAATTCAATATTACAAATGGTATCAGAGCGTCTCTTAACTGTATGTTCTCCTGTTTGGAAACTTTGACCACAAGCATATTGCATGGTCATTATTTTCTTACTTTTAAATTCGTTCCTCTTACTCATACAGAGCCTGGTGGCTAACTGGCAAAAATATCAGCTTTTTTCTGACACTGTAAGTGAGTTTTGTGCTGAACTAATTTAGTTCTATCTTTAAGAATGACTAAAGAGAAAAAAATGTGTAAAAGCGTAGGTGAAATGATGATGTTCTAGTCTGGACCCCCCACCGACCATCTGTGTTTGAAGTTGATCCCAGTAATGAAGGAGCATAAGTCAATGTCTGATAAGACAACTTTAAAGAGAGTTGCCAGGTTTAAAAAACAAAAAAAAAAAAAAAAAATTTTAAAAAGCCAGACTCAAAAGGGTTCATTAGAGCACAGGTATTAATACTACTTTTAACTGCCAGTACATATAAGGGTAGTTTGGCCTAAAGATTAGCGTGTATATGAAATGCAGACTGAATTTACTGGTATTGACGTAAGCTAACAAAGTGTGTGTGTGTGTGTACTTTTGTCAAGGACACAAGTTAAAGCAAAAAAAAAAGAATAAACAAACAGCTCGAGATAAGCTTGTAAATTTGTGACAGCATGTCCGCCGTGTGCGAGGGTGAAACACACCCAAGGGAGTGTTCAGGTAACCCAATAAACTTCCTTTACTTCCTTCACTCCACAGATTTACCTCTAAGCTTTCATCCCGACTTCCTTTTGTTCCACATATGCACCCAAATGCGATATTCAAGTGTCCAAGCAGGTTTTAACAGAACGGCCACTTCCCAAGCTTTGTTTCTTTTCTTGCTAGAAACACAAAAAAAGCTCATGACTCACTGTTTGAAAAGGGACTGAACAACTGCAAGAAAAGAAGTTTTTTTTTCTCCCCTCCTCGCTCATGTTGTTTACAACAGTGGAAGTGAAGGAAAAGACAGATGCTCTGATGAGTGCATGTTAGCAGTGAAGACGTGGGGGGTTAATAACGCTCAGTAGCAATCTAAGAGTGAGGTTTCCACTTCATCATTACCACCAACATACTCTGATAATGTGCGCAAAATGTCACGACAACGGAAGTGGCGGTTGGGGGCCATCTTCATGTTATCGAGATTATTATGTTCCTTTTTTCTAAAACCTCACACACAGTTCTTTAAAACAACAACAAAAGAGGTTGTGGGTTCCAGTCTTATGAAGGACCTCTCCTCTCCCTCCCCCAGGCTCAGCACACCTTTCTGCTGGGAGTTACTGCAACCACATATTTTCAGACTCCAAAGATGAATTACCGGTTTCAAATAATGAGGTCACGGCGCAGGTCGGATCACTCCTCGACCTTCAAAGTGTTCCTGAAGTCCTGCGTTCTCTCGCAGGATTCAAGTGTAAATTAAAAAACTTTCGGCCCAGCCTGACATCCTGAGCACTCAGGGATCGCTCTACATTTTAAGCATTTGTCTTTTCTCCCATCCTGGCTGATGTCCCAGCATCTGTCTCTGAGAAAACATCCCAGCATGATGCTGCCATCACCATGTTTTACCACAGAGCCTCTAAACAAGAATAATGAGGCGTCTAGTGCCCATTTTCCTTCATATACTGCATTTTACATGCCGTTTACTTCAGTAGCTAAAATAATGCTTCATTAGATCAGGATCTTTGGCAATTTTGAGCTGGCCAAAGTGCAAGGTTTTGTGAAACTGGTCATAACTGTTGCATTTGGGGCTAAACTTCTGATTTTGAAAGCGACTGCGTCAAACACCCACTGATGCAGAAAGTGCCGATTTAGCACGAGGGTTAGGACAAAATGGGGAAGAACATCAATGTGCTGAACCTCTCAAGAAATTCCAAGGAAAGGAAATGATGAACACTGATGGCGTCACAAATGGTGACGCTGTCTGCTTTAACTGGAATAAGTGGAGAAAGCCATGGAGAAAGGCACTGGTCTGAAAAGCCATCGAGAGTGCAGAAGGAGTATCCCCTATTGATTACATTTATTACAAAAAATCACCGACACTGGCACATGATAGCATGGCAGAAAAATGGTGGACTAATCAACTAATTGAAGAAAACATGATATACAGATTAGTCAATTATGGCCCTGCCATTGTGTACCTTCTGTTGGATGTAAATCTTTCTGTTAACCTGGCATGAATTCAAAGGAACCAGACTAATTTCTTTGAATTGAAGATGAAAATAATCAGGAAGGCTGGCCAAGCTATCGTTCTTTCAACAACTCCACAAAAGAACGCTTGATCTAATGATGATGACCACAGGCTAGATGGTTAGATGCCTAACCAAGGGGTCTTTGTATTCTTTTGGCTGGGCAGCAGCATCTAAAAAGACCGTTTAGAATGATGGTCTTCTGTAGTCCTGGATACTTGCTGCAGACATTTCTGCACACACAATTATATCAATGGAATTCTCTTTGGCTCAGATCGACCCAAGTCAAGTTGTGGATCCACATCTCAGTCCACAAGTTCTCCCTCTGATACATTGTTGAACAAAAGCCAAATGTCAGATTTCTTGGATTTTCAGTAATGGAGCAACAAATACCGGAGAAGTTTATTACCCAAGGAGCATTAAAAGACCCAGGAATACTACATCTTATTAGTCCTACCATTTTAAAAATCATTGCAGCTGTAAACTATTAGAGTCCCTTTTGGAAGCCAGTTTTTCCTCATGTTGAAAATGGATCCAAATAGTGGCAGATGGCAGATAAGACGTACGTGGCTGTGCATTATGGGAATTACAGTGATGCCACATTTGCATTGAGTAAGGCAAATTGCTTTGTATGCATTCGGAGGGATTTTGTTTGTTTATTTTTTCAAAAAAGCATTAATCTAACTTCAAGTGTAGTACCTTTGATAGCAGATAAACATGTCATGTAAATCAATTTAAACAACAAATGGTCAGTGCATCCCTCCTCTGGCCTGTTGTTAAAGCATCCTAAACACAGGGATATTTAATTATTAAAGTTCCATAACATTCACATGAATAAATCATTAGCATCTAATTGCAACTGTTTAAGTGCAGCTATACTGTTTTGGCAGGACTGACTGCCGTGACAGTGTTTGCATGGAAGGCCTTCGCCATATGTCCAAATTGTGCTGTGTAATAACATTTGACTTATGTGATCTCTAAACACGAGTGGAATGAGTGAGCAATCATGTTAAATTTGGCAGGAGAGGTGCTTCAGGGAATCCAAGCACAGGCTGAATCTCTACAAGCTTCATGTACTGTCTGGAACCGAACACTGACACCAGCTTTGGAGGAGTTGGCAAAGGAAGTTGGAATAAATAAAAAAAAAAATTTAAATCTGCTTCTGGCTGAAGCTCATAACTAGGACAAAGTTGGGGAAAGGAAAGGCTCTGTGCCAAGCCAGTGGAAGCGTCCTTATTCTCATGTTGCCTTATGTCCATTTATCATCCTTAGTAGAACCATGTTCTCATTTTTGGTGCTTAAGTTCCCATCATGTTTTGAGATGTTAAGTTGACCTTGGTAAATCTTTTCCCATCAACATTCAGAAGTTCACTAAGGATCAGCATTAAAGACATTTCAAGATTAAAGTGCTCTCCATTTGAAATCCTTGAAGTATTTATAAATTGAGGATAAAGTCACTGGACACCAGCTCTCCAGAGCTGGAGGTGAAGTGCAAATGTATAGCTGCGCTTCAGTGAGCACCTCAGCATCTACGGCAGATAAAGACCAATAATTGCGCTTCGCCCTGTCAATTAAAATTAGCCTTAAAGGAATTCTTAAACCCTTTTTGCCCTCCACTTGTTTCTTACATAATCAAACGGCCTCAGCGGAGTAATGGAGACTGCATGTGTGTGTGTGGTGGTATGATTCTGATAAATGTGGCGCACAAGTCTCAACTGGTTCAATTCCAGCTCATCATCTCTTAACGACCATCTCTGCTGTTGGGGTTTTTTTTTTCCCTCCAACATACACTGAAAAAGGCAGTTCCTAAGTACATATGCTGTACATGTACATGACAATCTCCCTCCCATAAAAACAGAGCTGCCTAGTTAATTCGGGTCTAAATTTAACAAGGTGTCTGGGGAGCCGTGCTGGGAAACAAGAGAGCCACTGAACATGATGGTGCATTATGGAGCTAACTAACCAGCTGTCTGAAGACACTTTCTGTCACTTTATCACAAAAAAAAAAATTTGAAAACTGCTAAGCACAAGATCTTCCCCTTTTAAAATACACATCTTAATGGCTTACAATGAGATAGGATCATGAGGAGGACTATCATTTGGGGTTGGATTAAACAAAAAGACATGGATTTAATTACCCACCAGAAAGCAAACCAATTAAATATCAAAGGAAATTGCTGGATACGCATTTGTTGGGCAGAAAATAGCATGGACCAAAAGTTTATGGGAAACTTTGCAATTGCTCTGAGTAACCCCTCGTCAGGTCTGTGGCGTTTATGTAAGCGGCATGAGCCAAACGTCATGTAGCTGTAGCTGGCTAACATGTTCTACGGGGCCTGAATTCAAATTCAACACCAACTGGTGTTGGTGAACAATGGCTGCGAGGTCAAACGCCTGAAACACTGGCAGCATTTTAGCACATCACATAGAGGCAGACTATGAAGACTTAAAGCAGCACAAAGGAACTCCTGCAATTTTTACCTCTGAGTGTCCCCCAATGAAAAAGAAATTATTTACTTCAAAGATTTACTTTTGGGGTGCATTCACATCAGCCCTGTTTCAACAGACCAGAGTTTGTTTGTGAATGCACAATCGGACTCTGATGCAGCGCAAATTAGATTGTAGTTCCGGTGAAGTACAGAAAGCAGACTACAATATAGGGCACTGTGGGTAACCAGAGCCTGAACACAAACGTGAGTATCCACTGCCTCATCTGCTTGTGCTGAGCGCATTTTTTTTCATTTGACAGTGTGGTATATAAAATAAAATAAAAAGCCCAATACCGCTAGAATTTGATGCATTAACCAACAGATGAGTGGGACGGCATACATAGTTACTTCAGTGCTCACTGAGCGGTTTTTTAAATTATGCAGCTAACATGGAATGGCGGATGCAATAGCCTAACCAGCCCATTTACTTACAAAAATTCTCTCTAATAAAAATGAGTCTATTATCGTACCCCTTTCATTCACAGCCATTTCCACCAGTCAAGACCGTTCCAAACCAATAGCCACAGAGTGATGATTCATGCAGTTGCGTCCCAGAACAATTACTGAAAAAACAGATGACTGCAGAACTACCAACTCCGCCTTCGCAGAGGTTTAAACCAACGTGGCACAGCTTTTGGGAAACAGTAATTTACATAATAGTCATTTTAAGGAAGTGTTGTACAATGAAAGTTCAGCTGCTACTCCCATCAAGAAGCTGCAGAATCAGAGCTTAAAGCATGTTTGATTTCAAAAAAAAAAAAAAAATGAAAGGAGGAAATGCATAAAATATGCAAAGTAAATAAGTTTTCAACAGCCACTTCATGGAAACTTTGACTACAAATCTAATTTGATTATCTCTCAAAGGAAGCAGGACTTTAAATACTATGAATATTTCAAATCAGGTCAAAGTGAGCTTATGTTTGAGCTTAAAACACACAAAAGCAAATTAAACTTTGTTTTAACCCATCAGAATTCTAAACTGCGTTTATGAAAAACTGGGAAATGCAGTATTTTGAGAAAACTTATACAACCAGTACCTCTTAGATATCACTGTAAGCTAGTGTCTACTACTACTACTACTATTATTAATATCATCATTATCATCAATAAAAGATTTAATAAACTTAGAGCACTTTGACAGTAATAAGTTTACAGTAAATGGTGTTAGATGAGGAAGTGCTATAAATATCTGATCTGGTGAAAAAAGGCAGTTTGCTGCATGTCTCTAATTTGCAAACAGACATTTTTTCTGGGAAGTTAGAAACTTGCAAAACAGCTTCTACTTTCTTAAACACGATTTTTATCTTTTTTTTGTTTTGAGACCTACCTGCTGCACTAGTTTAAGAAATGTTCCCTTATTACACACAAAAATAATAAACATGATGTACTGCAAATTTTATACAAGGTGATGACAAGGATTTCTTCTGTCAAGCAGACTTTACAGTCTAATATCTTTAGTTACTTCCTAAAAGTATATAATGCCAAAATAGAACTTTGTTCATCTAACTTAAGTCATCCGTTGTTTAACTGTGCTTCATGTCATTACAGTAAAGCTAAAATAATTTGTTTCTTGTTGTGTCTCGCTCTTATAATCCTGTACTTGACCTCCAATAAACATCCATCAACCAAACACCAAACAAAGGCTGCAAAACTGCTCTAGCAGTCCATTTATGTGCAACAATATATGCATTGGAATTTCAGGTCTGGTTGGACTGCTGTGACTGTAGTACACAATCATATAAAGCTTTTCTCACACAGAGATGCCTTTAATACATACAAATTTCCCAATTGTTTGGAATTTTGGCCTGGATACACATTCAAATATATCCACCCATATCAGGAATTCATTGCTACGTTGGTATTTATATCCTATCCAACTCTCCGACTCCCAGACCTGCACTTACCACATGCCAAGTACTCCCACACGACATCTGCTTCACTCCACGAGTGTGTTCAGGTGTATCGTGTACAAACGCATGAAAGCCAAACTATGAGGAAGTCATTGTCTAAAACCAGTGACTGTATGTTTTATCAGAGCATTAGCAAGTCATGTAGATCGCCGTTAAATAAACCAACAAAGACCACCATCTTCACTCACAGAGGAAAGCATGGCTACACTTACGTTAAAATCACATGCCAATATAAATGACATTTTCACAAAGACCGAAAGCATCCAAAGCCTCTGAAAAGCGAGCAGACAGAATACCTGTGAGCTGGACCTGGGCGTTGTAGTTGCCGCTGCTGACCACGTCAGTGCTCGGCGTAGAACACCAGTAGTAACCGGCATCCTGCGGTTTCGCCTCGGCGATCTTCAGCTCCGCTTCATTGTCTTGGAGCCGCACCACTGAGATATCCCCAGATGCAACACGCTTGCTGTACGAAGCGTCTGAGTAGCCAGGATCGAAGGTGGAGATCACTTTGGTCTTCTGCCCACTGACGTCCCTGGACACCTCCCATTCGAAATCCTGCAGATGATGATTGGTTAAAAAAGGGAAAACTTTCTATTCAGCCCATCTTCTTCAGAGGATGAAGCTGATATGATCCACCATCATTCACAGACTATTCTATCCTTTTCTAAAACGACATTTTTTCTACTACAAAAGATTAACAGGGCGTATTCATATTCACACTTGGGATTCCTGAAGTCTTGAACTGGATTGCAATTATGGCTTCTGCAAAGGCCGCGTACAATAAGAGCACCCTGTGCTCTTATATTATCAACTGTAAACCCGTCTGAACTATTTCAATGGACTTAATGGAGCCTCGAAATCCAAACACCTCACCCTTCCAAAGGAGGAGGAAAGAGAAGACAGAAGAACCAGGTAACCACAGGCAACCACTTTGGCTATGGTCAGAATGCAGGCTAAATCTGATTTTTAGATGTATCCGTCTTCCTGGTTGTTTAGATCGTTCATGATCAGATCCAATCAGTATGTCCTTGCTGATGATGCTTTATAAGCATGGTTGCTATGGCAGCATACACAGGAGCTGACATAAACCAAAAGAGCACGAGGTCAACTAGTTTTTCTGCTGTTGCACGGCCAGGTTTTCTACAACTAACATGAAGGCACCACAGACAGACACTAATAGGTACGTTTAATCGCTTTGTAGACTATGATGTCAAAGATATGGGTCAAAACAGAGCAATAAAAGGTTTTTTTTTGTCCTCTGAACCTGTCACATCATCGTGGTTGACGTAATAATGTTTGTGTGATGTTGTGAATGCTGCAAAAGACTATTTGAAGTCTTCTATGAGCAACCAGACCATTCAGATCAAGATGTTTCTGTGAAAATCTGAATGGAATTTGAAACCACCTCCTCATATGACTTGAAAATCTTGTGAAAGTGTTTTTTTGTTTTTTTTTGCTGTTTAGGATGAACAGCTTGATCGGGATACATTCATCATCTACGCCCACTTGTTCCTATTCAGGCCTCCAGGGGTCTGCTGGAGACTACTCCTACTCTCTTCAGGCAACAGGCAAGGGTACACCCTGGGCAGATCACCAGTGTGCTGCAGGGCCACACTTAGAATAACAAACACACACTCATACTCATTCCAGTTAGAACTTTAAATTCACCAATTTGCCTAATAGACCATACCTGTTTTTGAAGTGTTGGAGGAAAGCAGAACACCTGCAGAAAAGCCACTCAAGCAAGGAGAGAACATGTAAACCAGCCACCAAGCCAGATCTGTATCTACATACAATCTGGAAACACTCCGGATTTTCTCTATAACTTGGATATGCTATGAATTGGATCTGGGCTAGCAGTCTGATCATAGCTTTTGGGATTAACGTTTCAAGGTGCAAGATGGGACTGAGACACCAGACAGTTGCTGCACTCACGCTCCACATGCTCGAGGATATAGAGCAGGAATGGGAGTGCCGCTGAGGCTGAGGAGAGTAATCTGACAACGACCTCATAATGGCAAACGTCCCTCTCTACCCAGACTCAAGCAAAACCTGGTGTTGAGCACAGAAAAACCTGGGATGACAAGAGACCCGATGCTGATGTCTTCATGAATCTACTGATGAAAGACATTCCCATTGTTTTTGTGTTGTTAAAACTACTATTACTATTTTGATCTTTACACAGGCTCTGAAGACAGACAAAAATATGAAACATCACACACGTGCAGTAGCTGATTACCTGTTCACGTGGTCCACCATAGTCTTTCACATCACATCTGATGGAGACAGGCTGGCCCTCCACTCTAATTAATGGACCAGGAGACACCGACACCACGCGGGCCGAGCATCCACCTTCAGGGACAGAAAGAAAAATGCAAATATTAGAGTATTAAAAATGTAACTGAGCCCTGCTTGACTCTCAAGTCAGTTATAACGGCCAACTTCAACAGGAAAAACCCCTACTGACCACTGAGAAGACTTTAATAAAGCAGCACTTCAGCGCTCACATGCCTCACTGATGAGGGTTTGATAGATGATGTTTTTGTAAGACTCACATGGATGACTCTGTTTAAACATGCTTGACAGAAACCAAGAGACAACACACAGGGCAGGTTCCAACTTGACAATGATGTACATGATAACACCGAAGGTGCCAAAACCTGAGCTGCTCTCTCCACACAGGTGGAAAGCATTCCCCACATGTTTTATTCTGTTTTGTTACATTATCCAGGTTTCTTGCATCGTATCATCTCCACATCCAGGTTTTTTCACTACAACTCTGGCGCCAATGTCTGTTTTAATCTCAGTCTCAACAAATAAGGAGGTGATGTTGCTTTATAAGTCTTAATAAACTACACACGTCTTCAAACTAAAGGTGTTGATCTCAAAGGAAAGGTTGGCATTTGTAATAATGTATCTACCCCCTCTTCCAACCAATTGGTATTTTTCTATTTTCTCCTATTCCTTCTTCTTCATGTTATCACCCGTGTCACATCTTTCAACGATGCTGTCTTCTGTAGTTCAGTCTGTCTGATTAGCAAACACCAGTTTAATCAGTCTGTACCCCTGGAAAGGGGTCTTTATCGTTTTCAGTCTCTAACACCTTTGAAGCCATCGCCCGGTTTGACTTTGGGACTTTCGTCCATTTTCAGCACAGATGTTTCTGTGCATCTATTCCAGCCATTAGGTCAGAGTTTCATGTGCATTTTATTCCTGCTGTTACATGTCAAACTTGGACCGGCAGCTGAAATGTGACATTCAAGGACTCCCGCAGTCAATGCACATGGAACAAAGGCCAAGAAAATTAGTCATGTGATGGCAGATGTCTGATCTCCTCTGGAGAAAGTACTTTAAAATGACAGCTACGCTGACTGCATACATAAAGATTTGATAGTGGGGACAAAAAAAAAAAAAAACTTTTTACTGTAATGTGTCAAAACTTAAGATCAGTAGAGGAATTTCCAATTTTCTTCATATCAACTGAATCAAGCCTCAACACAGTTTGGGTACTGGACTACTTATATTTATTTAGCAGCTGTAAAATTTTATTTGAAAGTTTTTCAATCAGACAATCAATCTTTATAAATTATTTTTGGTGAAACTGTCATCCATCACACCATATTTTAAGTCTTGCATCACTAAGGCTAGCTGTTTTGGGAAGGTTTTTATCTTCTTTTCTCGCTCTTAATAGCTTTAGATCTGTAAATAAATCAGTTTTAGTTATAAAAAGCCCCATAAACAGACCTCGCTCTTGTATGAACTATCAATACTTGAGTTTTTGGCAGGTGGTGTGATGTTATTTGTACAAACTTGCTGAATGTGGGATTTTTCTGAGTCATGAGTAACAGAGCAGTGAAATAAGAACCACATACTGTATGTTTTAGTTTACCGTCTCTGTCAGCAACGATCCACAGTTTAATTCATCTAAGATAAACCAAAGATACTGTTGTTTGACATGCTGGTCTCCAGGGACACCGACTGGCTGCAATGTGATTCTGGCAATGAACACTCAATCATGCACCACTTGCTGGGCTTTGTCAAACAAATTTAAAACTGCAAATGGTTTCAATACATCAAGCTGCAGGGTTTTCTGCACCACTGCTACTGCAGTACTCAAATCTTCACACTATTGCCCTGAAGTCCCCCCTTTTTTTTTTTATTTAAAGACATGATGCCATTTCAAATTATCATCATCACTTCTCACATGAAAGAAAACTTTCCTTTTTTTTATAAAATCATTTAGAGATGTGATGAGACAAAGTGTGGGTAATGATCTAACAGACCTGTACCAGTGTCACTCATCTTTAAAAAGGTAAAACAGTAGAGAAGTTCTCCAATCTCAGGTGCTCTTGAGCAAGCCCCTCTCCCTAAGGTCTAGCTCCAGCTGCTCCCAAACTCCAGCAAGGTAAACTGTGCTGCAATTATTTTTCATTTCCATGCGAGCCCATTAGAATCGCTTTTGGTCTGGCCCGTCCCCAAGAACCAATTTTTCTTTTGAGACCCTATCAGAAGCAGTTTCCTCCTGACAACATGGCTGCTGGGATCATTTATGCAAACAAATCCTTCCGCAATGATAAGGTGGCAATACAAGGAGGAGGAGTTAAGGTGATTCAGACGTCCAGCTAGGTTTACTTCTGGACACCTGGACATGTCTTACCAGACCACCTTGGTATTCCCCCGAGTTAGGTAGGTGGGTGGATGGATATAGATGGATGGACGGGGTATATTGGGACATTTTGCAGTCACAGCATCAGTATGAATGAGCATGTCTGAGGCAAGCGACAAGGCTGCTCTGAACCTTTTATTACACTTTTCCTCCCTTTGACAGGTATTCATGTAACCCTGGTTGGCTTTGGATTTTGTCAGTGACAGATGTTCTTCAATCAGAAATATATTGAGCCCTGAAGAGGTGCACTTTTGCTGTTCGCCTGGCTGATGTTATCTTTGTCGATATGAGTCAGCCAGAGATGTTGCCACCTGCTCCCCTTCACTGCTCGTTATAGGAAAGGGAAGTCTGGTGGTCACATTAAAGCAAAAACCTAACCAAGAGGCTTCTTCCTCTTTCTGGTCTGAATGTGTAAGTGATGTGCTGGCAACCGCAGACACGACAGACTCAGCGGGAGACATCTCTGACCTCAGACTGGGTCAGCAATGTCTTCGGTCTCAGCGTGTTATGAGAATTACAGAGAGGATACTTTCTGCTCTGTTTCCATTCGTTTTATGAAGCATGACGGTTGAACTGAAGGGAAATCATTTGTACAGAAAGGCTACCTTTCCTCTTATAGCATTAGAAACGCATATGTCTACAGAAACACACACTGCATGGGTGCTGGTTGACATTTGATCATCTTACGCTGCACTAATTTGAGCCAAGTACCCAAAACACAGAGGAGGGCCCCTGTGGCACTCAGTGTTGTGCACATAAACATATGGCAAGTTCAGGACTCAGGTAGGCCGGTGAACAAGCCCTGGTGTGTCACTGTGGAGAAAACCAGCTCAACAACTGGCATCAAACCAGTCTGATGTAGACAGTTAATCATGTGAGCCACGCCAGTTTGACTTTTTTTGTTTGTTTAATATAGGTATATATTCATGAGGTAGCCTACTTCTTAAAAGGAACTTTGCACTTTCATTTCAACTTCCCAGGGCAAATTTCCCATTTAGAAACGTTTAGAAACTGCTATACAGTCACGTTCAACTCGTGCAAGTAATATCAACGGTTGACAAGTGTATCACGTGACTTGACGTTAATTAAAGCAAACCTAAGACATGACTCACTCCAGTTTAATGAGTAAACCAAATGAAATGTAGATGTGACAAAAGAGCGTGAAAATTGAAGAAAAATGGTCTCATTCTGGTGTGCCCACCCTTCAGTTTCTAAATGTTTAGATAGTTAATTTAAAGGGGAATGTGTGTCATCCTCCCCTCCCTGGGACTGATCCTCGTACCAAATTACCTTTACTAACATGACATTTCCTCATTTTTACTTCCCGTCTCACCTGGACAATACTAAGGCCTAATTTGTAAATTTACTTTCGTTATTTTGGATTGACTCTTCAAATCGGCATAATAAAAAATATCACTTGACACCCGTAATTCACTAAAATTACAACTTTTTGAATCTGTTAACACTGACTTCTATCATGAAAATTCACAGCGGGTGTTAGCGGCTAGCAACCTGAAAAAAGTTTTTAAAATACGTTAAAGCTTAATGATGCATGGTTGTTTCGTTTTAGCCGAATTGATAAGTGGGCGTTAATAATGTTGAAAATGTTTGATGTGATCTTCCAGACGGCGTTTCTGTCTATGACTTATTAAGAAAATAGGAAAAGGGTAGATTTGAAAACGGAGTTCACAATGGCGCCTCTAGGAGAATCGGAGTTAATTAGTAATCAACAGTGAAGCAAGAGAGACGTCTCTTACCAAGAAAAAAAAGACCAAAGACGAGTGTGAGGAGACAATGGTCCATGTTCACTCCTCTGTTAGTCCACTCTTTATCTTCTGTTTCTCCTTTATTTCCCAACCTGGTCCCCTTTGTCCTGCGTTTGGGGGGATAAATCCGTAAATCCAGTCCTCTCCCGCCGCTGTGGGGCAATCCAATAAAACTCTGCTCTGTGCTCTCAGCCGGGCGGAGCCGCAAACCCAAAACGAGATGCACACCTATGTCCCAAATGCAGCCCAGGTGGGGGAGTTTACGTGCCCCCACGCACTGCCACGACTGAACCGCTTTAACGTGCCTGTGGGAACCAGTTGCAGATATTCACAGACTGAGGTGGTGGAGGGGGGAGAGGCTGATTGAGAAGGAGAGAGAGTGGCCGGAAGTTAGGTGACGGTCTGGAGGAGGAGTGGAGGAAACAGGGAGGTCCCAGGTGGAGACGGATTTCCATATCATCCTGCTGTGCCACGAGTCCTGCAGCGCAGACATTAGTCTTTATTACATGTCACATATTCTGCAACGATGATGTGATGGATTCATCCTGCACAGAGTTTATATTACTGCAGCTCAGCTACATGGATAAACCACTTAGTGGCTTGGGACCTAACAGGCAACAAAAAGTGGGGAGAAAAAAAGATGTGTAAATGTGCAAAAACTTAACAACACACATGGTGTATCAGCATAAATTAAAAAAGAAAAAAACTCAGAAAAAAGATTAAGAATAACTAGCTCAATGCAGTCTACTCTTATGAAAAATGAAACTGAAGCACAGTTGGAAGCCTGACATTGAAGCTAGTCTATGTAGTAATTCTACTTCTGACCATGTGGGGGCAGCAAATGGCAAGAAAGATCGTGGTGACTCAAACTTCGTGTCAAAGAAACGTCTAGATATGCCCGAGGTGTGAACCAAGCTGCAGTCAATCCCACTTCCGGGCTAAAGCTTAACAAGAAGTACATTTTGTGGTAGTTCCTCAACTGACCACTAGGTGCTGGCTTCAAAACAGAACAAATCCCCATTGACTTCCGTGTTAAAAGAACCATTTTCACAACAGAATTAAACATATTTACAGCCTGGTATTTAAAAAAAACAACAACAACAACATTTTTTAAGTCTCTTGTTAGATTTTACATCCATGACAGCTGTATGGGAAATGACATCAGATAAATTTATATTAAACAATAAAACTTAGCAATCAGATGCTCGGACATCGTTTGAGGTGCTTGATTGACAGCTATCCACTGGGTCTGCTGTTAGCTTTGTCCCGCCTCTTCACAGCATGGTGCCATGCAGTTTGAGGAAAAATGTGTTTCAAAGGCTCTCTGCAGAACTCTGTGGGTCACATGATGTGATTGTTCGTCCACAGTTATTTACAGTCAATGACACCTCAAATGAGGGAAAGCTGCGCTCATTAGCACAACATTGTCAGGTCTGTATGCCCCCACATGGTCAGAAATGGTACTGCTACATAGATACAGATAATATGACTTAAAAAAAAAAAATAATAATAATATATATATATATATATATATATATATATATATACACATAAAGCACAG
>JBAMYA010053638.1:0-31074 GCA_037176975.1 Arrhamphus sclerolepis | reverse complement strand
AAGTTTGCTAGAGAGCATTTGGATGATCCAGAAGAGGACTGGGAGAAGGTCATATGGTCAGATGAAACCAAAATAGAGCTTTTTGGTAAAAACTCTACTTGTCGTGTTTGGAGGAGAGTTGAACACCAGACCTACTGTGAAGCATGGGGGTGGAAACATCATGTTTTGGGGCTGTTTTTCTGCAAAGGAACCAGGACGACTGATCCATGTAAAGGAAAGAATGAAAGAATGAATGGGGCCATGGATGGTGACATTTAGAGTGAAAACCTCCTTCCATCAGCAAGGACATTGAAAATGAAATGTGGGAAGGTCTTTCAGCATGACAATGATCCCAAACACACCACCCAGGTAACCAAGGAGTGGCTTCGTAAGAAGCATTTTAAAAGGTCCTGCAGTGGCCTAGCCAGTCTCCAGATCTCAACCCCATACAAAACTTTTCGAGGGAGTTGAAAGTCTATGTTGCCCAGCGACACCCCCAAAACATCACTGCTGTAGAGGATATCTGTATGGAGGAATGGGCCAAGATATCAGCAACAGTGTGTGAAGACTTACAGAAAACGTCTGACCTCTGTCATTGCCAGCAAAAGGTATAAAACAAAGTATTGACATGAACTTTTATTATTGACCCGATATTTATTTTCCACCATGATTTGCAAATAAAGTCTTTAAAAAAATCAGACAATGTGATTTTTTTTTTTTGATTTCTTTTCTCATTTTGTCTCTCATAGTTGAGGTATACCCATGATGAAAATTACAGGCCTCTCTCATCTTTTTAAGTGGGAGAACTGGCACAATTGGAGGCTGACTAAATACTTTTTTGCCCAACTGTAGTTGAACAACAGCTTCACCACGATGGTATCATCACTACAAGACCACCTGAAAAAGGAGAAGAGCGAGACTACGGAAGATAGACAATGTTGATTCTATTAAATGGTTCAGGAGAGTCTGGAACTAAGATAGGACAGATGCTCGGTGTCCAAAGGACTCCCCCAGCAGCCTAGGCCTATAACAGCATAACTAGGAGGTGATCTATGAGACTTAACTATAGCCTTAAATGTAGAGAGGGAGTCTGCCTCCCTGACCAAGGTTGGGAGTTGATTCCATCATGAAGGAGTCCGATAGCTGAAAGCTCTGCCACTCTTTCGAGACCTACAGGCTCTTGGAACAGCAAGTAAACCTGCATTCAGGGAGCGAGTGTTCTACTAGGACAGCAAGGAGCAATGATATTTGTCACATAGATTGGAGCTTTATCATTCAAAGCTTTGTACATAAGAAATAATTGTCACGTTGTCGAGAAAATGACTCTAGTGCAGGCAACAATTAATTCCAGTAGATGGTGAGTATTGAGTAATTTATTGTTAACTCTGGGTCCCCTGGAAGAAATGCACATGGAAAATGGAAGTCAAGTCTGGTCTTTGGAATTATCACTATAAGGAGAGGACACGGGTTAAAGAAGCTGCAGGAATTGAAATGAGAATGATTTGAAGTTGCTCAGGTTGCCTACTGTTGTCAGTGGAGTGTGAGTCGTGGGGGAAAGGCTGTCTGGATCTCTGGAGTGGGTTCTCCACAAGTTGTTCTTGGGTGATGAGCGACACTCCGAGTCTTTTGCTGTTTCAGTTGGAGGGTGGACAGTACAGAGGAGCAACATGGACTAACGTGGTCAGGCGAGCAGCTGACAGGACATGGAATCCCGTGGACAGGAAGGCTTTCTTTCTTGGAAAGGAGAAAATGTTAGTTAGCCTTAGATGAAGTTCTTGACAGAAGTTCCCGAGGAGGCGCCCCGGTTACCACTGGTAGTGAGTAATGATGAGGCATCGGTCTGAAGGATTCAGTCTCTTTTTAAACAGCTCCTTGATGAGTGACGAGCCACACCTGCTGGCCTCCTCTGCCTGTAACACCCTGAGGAATAGGAGGGAGAGAGAGAGAGAGAGAGAGACCTGCCTGGAGTGTAGAGAATATGACAATAATATTTTAAATTCAATTCTAAATTTATCAGGGAGCCAGTGTAATGAAGCTACAACTGCTGAGATGTGGTCTCTATAGCCAGTTCTGGTTAGTACTCGCGCAGCAGCATTCTGGACTACTTGAAGGTTTTTAACAAGGCTGCTTGTACAGCAAGACAATAATGCATTACAGTAATCCAGCCTAGAAGTAACAAAGGCATGGACTAATTTCTCTGCATCCTCTTGAGTCAGGATGTTTTTAATTTTCCTGATATTATGCAAATGAAAGAAACCTGACTTTGTAACCTGTTTCACATAAGAGTTAAAAGACAAATCTTCATCAAATATGACACCAAGGTTCCTCACAGTAGAGGTAGAAGCTAAGGTAATGTGATCCAGATACAGCTTAAGAATGTCTCCCAGAGGTGCTTGGGACCAATTATGATAACTTCAGTCTTTATGTTGTGCTTCCTGATTTCTCCTAAAATAAACATGTACAAAGAGAAAAGTGTCGGTCCAAGAACAGAACCCTGTGGTACTCCACAGCTGACTCTAGTGCGACTGGAACAATCATTATTTACATGGACAAACTGAAAACGGTCAGAAAAATGTGACTTGAACCATCTTAACACAGTTCCTCTAATTCCAACAACCTGCTCTAATCTATTAAGAAGAATCTGGTGGTCGATGGTGTCAAATGCTGCACTGAGATCCAAGAGGACCAGAACAGAGACAGATCCACTGTCAGAAGCCATGAGAAGGTCATTGGTGACATTGACCAATGCAGTTTCTGGACTATGATGAGGTCTAAACCCTGACTGAAGCTCATCATTAATATTGTTTCCACAAAGATGATCATTTTGCTACGTTGGTTTGAAGTAGACCTGTAGCTGGTTTTATAGACTTGTTATTTAGACTTGTAAGTGGTTTTATAGACCTGTAGCCGTTATATAGACCTGTAACTTGTTATATAGACCTGTAAGTGGCTATATAGATCTGTAACTGGTTTTATAGACCTGTAGCTGTTATATAGACCTGTAACTTGTTATATAGATCTGTAAGTGGCTATATAGATCTGTAAGTGGTTATATAGACCTGTAGCTCTTATATAGACCTGTAACTGGTTATATAGACCTGTAGCTGGTTTTATAGACCTGTAACTTGTTATATAGACCTGTAAGTGGTTATATAGACCTGTAGCTGTTATATAGACCTGTAAGTGGTTATATAGACCTGTAGCTGGTTTTATAGACCTGTAACTGGTTATATAGACCTTTAAGTGGTTATTTAGACCTGTAACTGGTTATATAGACCTTTAAGTGGTTATATAGACCTGTAACTGGTTATATAGACCTTTAAGTGGTTATATAGACCTGTAAGTGGTTATATAGACCTGTAAGTGGTTATACAGACTTGTAAGTGGTTACATAGACCTGTAACTGGTTATACAGACCTGTAACTGGTTATATTGCATATAAACTCTGAGGACACTACAGACATTGTTTTTGCCAAAACTTTTGACTGGCTGAGGTCCTATGAGGCGAAGTTACTGTCTGTGAGCAAAGCTTAATTTTGTGATCTCCTGATGTTTCTTTTCTTCTTCTTTTTTCATTTTTGCAAAATTCAAAATCAATGAAATAGAAGAATATAGAACTGTCTTATTCATTCCATTACATGTAGATCGACTACACACGACTGATTCTCTGCATGTCAAAGAAAAGCAGGATGACCGCGCTCTTCAAGTACCTCATTAATGTCTCCATCTAGTGGACTCTAGCTGATGTAATTATAACATCTACGTTTACATGACTTCACCATGGCAGGCCTGCTTTGAACAAAAGAATGAAATCTTTGGTAGCCCCCGTCTGGACTTTCTTGTAGATCCACATTTGACTTGGAAAATGTACATTTTAGACTTGCATGTAAAAATAAATAAATAAATAAATAAAATAAAATAATCCAATATAATTTAAAATCATCACTGGCTAATCCACATCCAGTGGAAACTGCAAAGACCTGAGGCAATAGTTCTACGACTATAAAGATAAAGTAAAGCGGCAGAGGTCTTGGGAAAGATGCAATAAAAGTTAACAAACAGACTGCTTTTACCCACTGATAAGACCCCCCCCCCCGCAACCAGACGAGGATTTGCTTCTACCTTTAGCCCAAAGAGAGCTGAGATAAGTTCCAGCAGATTCAGGAGTAAGTAGGTATGGATAATAATAGATTCATTTACTTTCCATCTCATTGCTCTGAAACATCTGTGCTAGCTGACCCCTCAGCTGCCTTGCTTTTCTATTTTCTTCCAGGTGAATGAGCAGCAACTCTACGGTATCTTTCAAAAGATTTGTTTCAAAAGGGACTTTTAATTGAATTTTGGTTGGTCCATTTTTAAACCATCTTTATTTACCTGAGACCAAGACCAAAACTAGCGTAAAAAATTTGTTTTTTTGTTTGTTTTTAAAATATTTTGCTCAAAAGAAAGGATAAACAAAACAAAGAGAGAGAGAGAGAAAGCAAAAGAGAGAGAACAGGTTTATTTTATTTTATTTAAATGAAAATAAATTCTTATTTCTGCTATGATAATGATGGTGATGATAATGATGAAGATGATGCTGATAATAATAATAATAATAATAATCTGGAATCTTCCGCCTTCATCAGAAAGTCTGATGAAGATTCCACCGAAACATGTCAGGTAAATAACAAAAAGAAGTATTGTCTGAGATAAAAGAACCAGTAAGCTAAACTATAAACTAAGACAAAATTAACTTTATTGAGTTCATAATAATAATAATAATAATAATGATGATGATGATGATGCTGAACATTTTCAGAGCTCATCCTACTGTGACTTTAACAAACCAGGAAGCGTCATTCAGCATTGCAACACCAGGGTGTGGCGAAAGCTGCACCCTGGTGTTGCAGAATAAACGAAAAAGTTCCTGGTCCAAGCAGATCCGTTTTGGATTGATCGGATTTTACAACATTTCTGAACCATGTCTGAGGCTGAATGGAAGAACAGATGCCAGGTGGAGTGGGGTCTCCAGGGCGCACCGATGCCGGACAGCGTGGACTGGAAGTCCGTGTACGAGGCGAAGCCGCTGGGGAAAAACCTGCTGGTCAACCCCGGTCCTCTCGGTAAAACTTCGCTGGAAATATTGCTGATTCTGCTCTGTGAAACTGACTCACATCCAGTTTTTTATTTACACGACCGATCTATTGAGACTAACCCAGACTGAGTTAGAAAATCCTGGTTTGTAGCTATAAAGATCATATCTGCAGCTGGATGGACTTCGCTTCTCATCATGGAACATCTGTAACTTAGAACTCTTTTCACTTGAGCTTTCTGTGTTGCCTTTGTAGTTTCATTGAATCCATTTTTGGTTCATTTTCACGTAACTACGTCATTTCTGAACGACTTCCTAGAAATCTATTCCGTAACAATGAAAAAATCCGTAAAAATAGTTTAATCAGGAATTCCGTAAAAACAACTATTTATTTATTCATTATTTGTTACAGATGATGACTAATATTCCTGATAAACCAGACCAAAATTTCAAAGGAGTGAACACATGATGATCAGTCTCCGCCCACATCAACTCCGTTTCTTTAGCAGCCTGTTGCTGTTGGAAATTACAGGAAACCAACTTATGATAACTCTGATATTGTTAGAATAATATTATTATCATCATCAGTATTAGAATTGTTATTATCATTGTTAACAATAATAATTATGATAACGATGGATATAATGTACTTTTGGCTGTAATGACATGGTACACTTGGAATGTGATGGGAAACAAGTTGTGCAGGTGACGCACTTCTAAGCAACAATGGCCATTCTGCTTGTTTTAAAGACTGCACTTCAAGCTAAAAGTGCTCATTTTGAAGTGCATGACCCTGAGTAATGCAGTCACTGGGAGTGTGTTTGTACCCTCCCAGTAACTAGGCAGATATATTGTTAGGCTTTGCAGTGTTTGCGCTGGGATTACAGTGGTCACACATACACATGTGCTGGTTCATGTGCAGGCTTGAGTAAGGACGTCCCTCCACCTGAGCCTGAGCTGCCTGAAGTTCCTAGAGGTGGACCTCCACGTTTTCAGCCTGATGGTAAGAGAGGAAAATTAGCATCTTCTGATCTAAAACAAACAAACAAAAAAAATCATTTAATTTTTTTAAAGCATAACTTCTCTCCTAATTCTCAGGTGACTTTACAAGTTGGAGCACGAGCGTAGAGGTTCTACCCTACGATGTCAGTGGCATTCCAGAGGGCGCTGTGGTGTGTGCATTGCCTCAGTATAGGTAGGCGACACTGGCGATCCAATTTTATAAGTTTTTGTTTGTTTGTTTTTGTTGTGTGAAGTACTGGGTCCGTTTCACAAAGGAGGTTCAACAACTCCGAGCGATGACTGCAGCGATGAAGAAAACAGTTGATGAGGAGTAATTACAGAGTTTAGTGGCAGGTACTGCTAACATGAAAAAAAAACTGAACCAATTGAAGATGACGTATAAAACACATTTCAGACATAAATCAAATGTAGCAGACTTGTTTGGATTCACTTTTTTTTGTAAATGGGATGCAAAAAAAATTGTTCAGGGAACGCAGAAGCATCAATACATCCAGTCACTGTTAAATCTAAAGGGACATTTCTTTCCTCACAGGTGGAAGCAAGAAACTAATTTCAAACAATTAATGATCATTTCTAAATCATGTTGATTATCCGATGACTTTGTGTTGAATGGAGAAGAAGAAAATAAAGTATGTGTAGGCTATGTGCGAACGGGCTAATGCTCTTTAAAGAAAATCATCAAGGTGTCACGAGTAGAAGTCATGACTGGTTTGACCACATTAAGCTATGAAACTATCTATTCAGATCATCAACATACTTTATCCATGCAAAGTGCAACATGTCATTGTCTCCAAAATGATCATTATATGATCGGTTTTCTGATTAAACTGAACCTGTTTCAGCTTCTTAAAAGAGAGGAGACAGAAAGAAACTGGTATGTTGAAGTAAAACTGCTGCTGACCAGGTTTAGTTCAGAGAGTCAGTTGCCATGGTAACAGAGACCAGGATTCGATCAGAGAGTCAGTGACCATGGTAACAGAGACAAGTTTTAGTTCAGAGAGTCAGTTACCATGGTAACAGAGACCAGGATTAGTTCAGAGAGTCAGTTACCATGATAACGGAGACCAGGATTAGTTCAGTCAGTTACCATGGTAACAGAGTCCAGGATTAGTTCAGAGAGTCAGTGACCATGGTAACAGAGACAAGTTTTAGTTCAGAGAGTCAGTTACCATGATAACAGAGACCAGGATTAGTTCAGAGTCAGAGACCAGTTTTAGTTCAGAGAGTCAGTTACCATGGTAACAGAGACCAGGTTTAGTTCAGAGAGTCAGTTACCATGATAACAGAGACCAGGTTTAGTTCAGAGAGTCAGTTAACATGGTAACAGAGACCAGGTTTAGTTCAGAGAGTCAGTTACCATGGTAACAGAGTCCAGGATTAGTTCAGAGAGTCAGTTACCATGGTAACCGATTCTGAGTATCAGTTACCTCAGTTTCTGAAACCGATTCAACTGAACGTCTGGGTCAGAGTTCAGTAACCGCTTCGTGAAATGGACCCCAGATGACTACTTGTCTTACCTGCAATGGGTAGTGGTCACAGTGCTCTTAGTTTGGAGAATCGAGCAGGAATATGATTGTGGAGCTTGGCCAGTTGCTTCGGGGTCACAGGGGAGCAGATTGCCACCATTTAAAACAACACAAAGCTCATAAATGTGACTTTGTTTCAGTTACACTGGGTTTTCACGTTGGACTGGAAACTGTGTAATTATAATAAGATCAGGATTCAAATCTTGCTTCCTTGTCCGCAGTTGGTTCACCTTGGAGCAGGTTGTGGACCTGAAGGCCGCAGGACTCTGGGAGGAGCTGCTTGATGACTTTCAGCCTGAAATAGTCATTCAAGACTGGTGGGTTTCTGAACATTCTAACCCTCCCTTCTCCTGTCACTCACTGTGCCCGACTACCTTCCTCTCTGTCCTCATCTATGTAGTAGAGTCACACATTGGTGACTCCGTGTGCAACACCTGCTTATGAAATGTCTGTAGTGTATAATGAGGAACTGGCTTCCCTTTGATGCAGCCCCAACCACATGGAGGTCTGGAGGAGGACGGATGCTGAGGAATCCTGTTCTGGAAAGTCAGAGTGAAACAATGATGAACTGAAAGAGATTAGAATAGTATTGAGTCATTTGTGTGTCGTTATGTTTGATGTGTCAAACCTGTTTAAGAATCAACCTTATTGCTGTTTTAAACGTCTCATGACGTCCTCATGGAGCTGTGCTCCGTGGGGAAATTCCTCCTGAGACCCCAGAGGTGTCATTTATAAAACATTGTAGGAAACGTCCTTTTAATGGTGTCCTGTTCTCCCAGTGTAGGAGATCTGATGTATGGACTGGTCCCATTAGCAACCATCCAGGAGGCAGCATTACTGCGCTTAGCGATGCTGTGATGTCACAGACCTATGGATGATGTCACAGAATTATGTTATTGCTAAAAGTGGCTTCAGGCAGAGAATTAATGGTTATTTATGTGTCTGTTAATTGACCAGGAACCCAGAGGGGTTCACACCTGTATCTGAACAGGGATGTGTGGTCTCTCCAGTACTGGACCCAGTTCAGCACATAGATCCAGGAGTAGATCTCCAGGGAGTCTAGATCAGCGTATCCGCCAGTCCTCATCATGGACCAGCTGATCCCGGTGATCCTGGTCCTGCCACTGGTTCAGTCTTCCAGCAGTTCCAGCATCCAAGTGTCACTGCAGCATTTATGTTCCACTGATTACTACACATCTGGTCATAATTAATGTTCAATGATGTCATCGCTCTATTATTAGCAGATGTTGGTATGTACATACTGTCTGTAAACGAGAGCTTATGGAACGTACGGCTGCATTCAGGAACATCTGGTATATTACAGGCATCGCTTGTTTATGATTTCGGGTCCACGAGTCTGATATTAATGGTTAAATGCACCACATGAACATCTCACCAGCTGCTTCTCGACTCCAAAATGTCCGTGTGCAAGTTTCAGAGTTTACGTACAGGAACACATTCTGTCAGGTTAGTTTTTTTTATTAATCACAACTTTAGCGTAGAAAGTGGCGCCATTTACAAACCCATTTTGTACGTACGCAAGCGCTATAAATGAGGCCCCTGCTCACTTGGATGTGCGAATGTACGAACCTGATGTGCGAATGTACGAACCTGATGTTATTTTGTACCAACGTCTTTGTATCAAGGAATCTGAGGAGGTTTTAGCCTTTAGCTTAAGTTAAATTAAGTAGAAACAGGGAATCGTTTTGTAATTTTTGGTTGTTTTAATGTCTGGAACCCTGCACATAAACTACTGGTACCTACTGGGAGTCCTATTTTACAAAACTTGTTTTGATTTTTAGTATTTGACATGTATTTTTAAATCAATGAATTAATCAATGATGGACTGGCAACCTGTCCAGATGTACCTCTGCCTTTCACCTGAAGAGAGCTGGGACCCCTGCAGACCCCTGTGGCCCTGCACAGGAATTACTTGGTATGGACGGTGGATGAATAAATACCAACCACTAGAGGCTGCAGTTCCTCTACTGACCACTAGATGCTGCGGTTCCTCTATAAACCACGGGAGACTGCAAATCTATGGGTCACTTGACCAGTATCTAGAGTCTATAGTTAACATAGGTTAAGTCAGTGAAGCTAAATATAGCAGTAGCTGGGCTAAAACTGGTGTTTCTTTCTCGGTCTTTGTAGATGTGAAACATTCTTCAACAACTTTCCCAAGAAACTCTATGGCTGACATCACAAGAAGATCTTTTTATGATGTCTAAGACTCATTTGCAGCAACTCAACGTGGTCTCGCTAACAACGACTGATGGCCACCGCCGTGCTGGACAGTGGGTCTCCATGTTGGTCTCATCTGTCCAGAGTCTGCTGGTTTGTTCAGATGAAGTCTGATCTGCTGGGAAATCCACCCCTGAGAAGACTGACAGCCATCTGGAATATTCTCCACCTGAGAATAATCTGTGTCACTGTAAATCAGATATTTCATCCGGGGCCACATCGTCACTACGGTTACCGTTAAAGGGCCACATCGTCACTACGGTTACCGTTAAAGGGCCACATCATCACTACGGTTACAGTTAAAGGGCCACATCATCATTACGGTTACCGTTAAAGGGCCACATCATCACTACGGTTACAGTTAAAGGGCCACATCATCACTACGGTTACAGTTAAAGGGCCACATCATCATTACGGTTACAGTTAAAGGGCCACATCATCACTACGGTTACCATTAAAGGGTCACATCATCATTAAGGTTACCGTTAAAGGGCCACATCATCACTACGGTTACAGTTAAAGGGCCACATCATCACTACGGTTACCGTTAAAGGGCCACATCATCACTACGGTTACAGCTAAAGGGCCACATCATCACTACGGTTACAGTTAAAGGGCCACATCATCACTACGGTTACCGTTAAAGGGTCACATCATCATTAAGGTTACCGTTAAAGGGCCACATCATCACTACGGTTACAGTTAAAGGGCCACATTATCACTACAGTTACAGTTAAAGGGCCACATCATCACTACGGTTACCGTTAAAGGGCCACATCATCACTACGGTTACCGTTAAAGGGCTACATCATCACTACGGTTACCGTTAAAGGGCCACATCATCACTACGGTTACCGTTAAAGGGCCACATCATAACTACGGTTACCGTTAAAGGGCTACATCATCACTAAGGTTACCGTTAAAGGGCCACATCATCACTACAGTTACAGTTAAAGGGCCACATCATCACTACGGTTACCGTTAAAGGGCCACATCATCACTACGGTTACTGTTAAAGGGCCACATCATCATTAAGGTTACCGTTAAAGGGCCACATCATCACTACGGTTACTGTTAAAGGGCCACATCATCACTACGGTTACTGTTAAAGGGCCGGTTTGTCTTTATTCTCTCAAAGAGCTACGTTTTCAGATTCCCTGCTAGTTTCTGGACTTGGTTGGAAAAAAGTTTTGACATTTAATCTCAAATTTCACTAAATCTATGACTTTTATCATGAAGCTGAGACTTTTGTCGTAAAAACCAGAAATGATTCGAGTACTATAACTGAAAATTTAAGGGATTGTTGACTTTTTTCATTAAAAAGGAATCAAAATTTCATAAAAATTGAGACTTTTAAATTAGACTTCTCTTTTAAGCAAATGTCACAAATTGTTTCTCTCAATCGCAAACTCATATATACACACATATATATATATACACACACACACACGTGTAAATAAAAGAAATTGGACAAGAAGCTAATTTTGTTGTAAAACGTCCAATATTGCAAAATCACCCCCCTTTTATTGTACTATCACAAATGTCACCAAATTTAAACTTTTTTTAAAATTGGAAAATACCATCTTTTTGACTTTTTCAACTTTTTATCCGATAAATCAGATTTTTGTGATTCACGAGGGGAAGAAGAAAAAACCTGGTTCCTGACTGATGGTTTTCACCGTACTAACAAGTGTTCTTGGTTTGGCCTCTTCTGTAAAACTTCTTCTCTGCCGACTGATTTATGGGCCGATAATCTGCTGCTGTTAAACAAGAGAAACCAACACTCACAACACAGCCTCGGCTTCCCGACCAAACACTTTCTACAGCCATTCACACTTCAATCGAGGGTGTGCACGTGATGTCACAGCCAGTGGAAGTCACCGCAGTTCCGCCCACTGAGTGGCAGAAGGGAGACGAGTGGCAACGTTGGCTGAAATACCGTCTAAACTTTACAACAATATCAAAAAAAGGGGATGAGCTGGTGTGCGACTGATTGTACGAACAGGTTTAAAAAAGCAAAATCTTTTTACAGGCTGCTGAAAGCTAAAGAAAAGAAACGGATCACTGCCTGTTTTCAGAGAGAAAAAAGAGGGAACACAATCCTGTAATGTTTGGATGAACACTGTGATTGACATATTTATATGACGAATAAAAGTGACATTCTGCAAACTCTATTTAATAGTATTTAAATAGTTTTAACACAACTGTCCAGTTAGTCTAGATGTGCTTATGTCTCACTTTCCAACTTTAAACATAAAGCAATGGAGAAATAACTGAGATAACGCCAAAAAGCTCTGTATGTTTAGATCAACAATGTAAAACATCATAAACATCTGTAAAAAGTGTCAAACGGCTCCTTTGAGTGACAGAAACATACCAGGTACCAGTTCACAGCAGCAGTCAGTCATTTAGTCGCTCATCTTCAGGCTTCATTGTGGCGTTTTAATCAGGTCCATGTAAATGTCAGGATACGTGATTTCTGGCCACACGTCGTGTTGGTGGACCACTGGTTCATGGTAGCTCGTATGGACGTCAGCATTGGTGGACCACTGGTTCATGGTAGCTCGTATGGACGTCAGCGTTGGTGGACCACTGGTTCTCTGGTAGCTCGTATGGACGTCAGCGTTGGTGGACCACTGGTTCTCTGGTAGCTTGTATGGATGTCAGTGGATGTCACTTTGTCGACTGAATCTGTTGATTTATTTATGATGTAGCATTCGCAGTCTAGCACAAAGTTAGCTTTAGCATGCTAAATGCCAGGGAACATTGTTAGCTTCAGTCCGCTTTAGACTTTTCTTTAGATTCTATAAATTTTACCATGCTAAATGCATGGATGACAGATGCTGATTACATCACAGCCTTCTAGCAAGTGACCCTCGTTTTGACCCTTCCCTCCTCTTCTTCCTCTTTTACCATGCTAAAGCAGGGTAAAATTTATAGTTAGCTTAGTTATGCTAAAGGCTATGATGTAATGATAGCTTTGGTATTCTAAAGATGCTAAATATCATGACATTAGAATAACAAGTTACGATTGCAACATCATTACTTTGAACTGATAACATCACTTCCTGGATCCTCCTACTTCCTGTGCAGAAGGCAGCCCATTGGCTGAAGGTGATGTCATCAGAGTGGCAGCCAATGAGGAGAGTGCAGCGAAGACTGAGCTCCTCCCCTTCTTTCCCAAGACGACGGGTCTGGTATATGACGAGAGGATGATGGACCACATGAACTTGTGGGACAGGTGAGTCGCCTGCTGGGAGACCCCAGCGTGAACGATGTCGTAAGTGCAGTCACATGATGATTATGTCACACAGGCACCACCCTGAGCAGCCACAGAGAATCTCCAAGATCTTCTCCAGACACCAGCAGCTGGGATTGGTCGACCGTTGCCAACGGATACCAGCTCGAATGGCCACAGAAGAGGAGCTAGCCATGTGTCACAGGTGAGGGAGGGGCGACTCGCCTATCGGTGTCCAGGTGTCGGGGGCATGTCTGTCTATGTCTCACCTTCTGCTCAGCGTGCAGCACGTCCAGCGGATGAAGGAGACGGTGTCCATGAAGCCCAGAGATTTGCACCGCCTGGGAGACGACTTCAACTCCGTCTTCTTCAGCAACCAGAGCTTCCAGAGTGCGCAGCTGGCCGCTGGAGGCGTCTTCAACGCCGTGGATGGGATCCTGAGTGGACAGGTAACACCGCACCTGTAGGAGGTTTGTGATAGTCCTGCTGAAGCTCTACCTGCTGGTCGTGTGTCGTCATGCAGGTGACGAATGCCGTTGCCATTGTGCGTCCTCCGGGTCACCACGCAGAGAGAGACATCCCCTGCGGTTTCTGTCTCTTCAACACAGCAGCACTTGCTGCTCGCCACGCCCAGAAAACCTCCCAGGATCCTCCTCTCAGAGTCCTGATTCTGGACTGGGACGTTCACCATGGCAATGGGACGCAGCACCTATTTGAGGATGATGACAGGTGAGGAGGAGTAGGTGGAGCCTAACAACAGCAGGTCAGCCTGACAGCCTCTCTCTCTCTCTCTCTCTCTGCAGCGTCCTCTATGTCTCCCTCCATCGCTATGACAACGGGACCTTCTTCCCGTCTACAGAGGATGCTGCTCCTGACAAGGTAGGCGTGGCCAAGGGGACAGGGTATAACGTGAACGTGGCATGGAGCGGAGGACGGATGGGCGACTCCGACTACCTTTCAGCCTTCCACCACGTCGTCATGCCGATCGCTACAGAGGTAAAGAAGCTGATCAAACACGATCAATCAATAACTTGATGAAGACAATCATTGTTAAAAGAAGCTTTTCTGTTACTGCAAAACAATTGGTCTATTTTGAAGGGAAGGTGGCTCAGTGGTAGAGAGTTCGGTCATGAACCTGAAGGTTGGTGGTTCGAGCTCCGTCCTGGGTACACCGAAGTGTCCTTGGGCAAGACACTGAATCCCTGATTGCTCCCGGTTGTCTGGCCAGCAGCGTTGTATGGCAGCTCTGCCGACAACTGGTGTGTGAATGGGTGAATGCTTACAGTGTAAAGTGCTTTGGCGTAGTGGAATTACAGTTGTAAAGTGCTATATAAGTGCAAGACATTTACCATTATTTGAATTCATCTAACAATTTTCTGATTGGTCTTCTGACCCTTCCCTCCTCTGATTGGTTGTTCTGACCCTTCCCGCCTCTGATTGGTCGTTCTGACCCTTCCCTCCTCTGATTGGTCGTTTTGACCCTTCCATCCTCTGATTTTTCGTTCTGAACCTTCCCTCTTCTGATTGGTCATTCTGACCCTACTCTCTGACTGGTCGTTCTGACCCTTCCCTCCTCTGATTGGTCAGTTCCACCCAGGTCTGGTTCTAGTGTCGGCTGGCTTCGATGCAGCTCGGGGGGATCCTCTGGGAGGGTACCAGGTGACTCCGGAGGGATACGCCCACCTCACTCACATGCTGATGTCACTGGCAGGGGGGCGTGTCCTCCTCATCCTTGAGGTGAGTAGGAACCTGACAGAGCTGGTCCAGAAGTAACCAATGATGTCATCTCAGGTGTGTCTCTGCAGGGCGGGTACAACCTGACCTCCATCTCTGATTCCATGGCGATGTGCACTCGCATGTTGCTAGGGGACCATGCCCCTCCCTTGGCCACGCCCCTCCCCCCTCCTCATCACTGCGCCGTGTCAACGATCAATGAGGTCATCCGACACCACGCCCCCTACTGGAGGAGCCTGAGGATTCATAGTGAGTTCTGAGTGGACCCTGTTATGGTTCTGTCCTGGCCCGGGTCCTAGTCCTGGTCCTGGTCCTGGTCCTGATTCTGGTTCTGGTTCTGTCTCACCTGGGCATCTCTTTCAGTTCCAGAGTCGGTGCGGATGGTCCTCCCATCCGCAAAGCATCGTGGGAAACGTATTTCTAAAGGAAAAGGCAGGAAGTCAGAGCCGCTGGACATCTCCAGGGTAACTCTCTGATCAAATGTCTCACTGTTGTTTACCATCAGAGTCAACAAATGACCTCATGACCATCTCATCCAATCAGATGGAGCGCAGTGTGGAGCAGCTTACGCAGGGATTGGCCGGCCTGGACATCAGTCAGCTGCCCCCCTCTGTGTCCGTGCCAGTGGGCGGAGCAAGGCCAAAAGTTGCTCCTCTCTCAGAGCAAGCTGAGGGAGAAGTGGAGGCGGAGTCAGGACCCAGCCAATCAGAAGAGACCACCCTCCCTCAGGTGAGTCAGCGGCAGACATGGCTACCTCACTTCACAGCACTTCTGACTGATGGCGTCTGTTGCCTACAGGCTGTTGCCGTGGCAACGCCAGAGCCAACTGCAGCGGGAGCAGGAGAAGAGCCAGATCTGGAAGGAGAGTGTGATTGGTCAGAGACTACGGAGCCCCCAGAGCTGGTGGGTGGAGTAGAGATGGTCTGAGTCAGAGCACTGATTCTTTATTAAGAAGTGCCGCAGATACATTTATTTTTCGAAAACTAAAGCTACAAGGAATCATTGTTTAATGTTTACAAAAAAAAATTATCTCCCTCTTTGGAGGACTACAGCTCTGCCCCAGTTTATCATTGTGTCATTAGAACTTTTAATAATTTTGACACAAAAATGACAACTTTATGTTGTAAATTTTCTATTTCTGAATAAATTAATGAAATTTGTCCTTAAAATCAAAAATTTTCATGCAAGTTGAAAAAAATCATTTGTTACATTACGACTTTTGCCATTTTTAAAAAATAAAATTATGACTAAATTTAAATATTTTCAACTTTATGTCCTTAAGTGGGACATTTTAGTTGTAAAAATCCTGATTGATTATTTTGTATTTCTGCCATTCATAAAAATTCTAAGAACTTTTGTTCTAATTTATTTTTAAACTATTTTTTAGAATATGTTTTTTGTAATAATAGAATTCAAGATTGTTTTGATGTAAAAATTAAATTTTTTTATCTTAAAATCTCAATGTTCCTAAAATTTCAACTTTAATTTTTTAATCAGAAAATCATAATTCATCATACTTTTTACGTGATTGTGATCTTTTTGTCTTAAATAAAATATTATTTTGTTATAAAATCAAATCCTGCTAAACATAGTGACTTTTAATTTTAATATTCAAAATTGTGTTTTAAGTTTTTATGGTTTCTTTTACTGTTAAAAATTACATTTTTTTCTCCTTTTTCTTTTATTTTTACATTTTAAAAAGTTTATAGTCAAACTTGTAAATATTTTAAGGTTATATTTTTTTTTTACATAAATTACGACTTTTGTGAAATGCAAAACTGCAAATTTTACAAAACTGTAGCTTTTGAGAAAAAGAAAAAAAAAATCAACTTTTCTAGTAAATTTAACGATTCCTTTTTACAGTATAACATTGGTAAAGTTTTGTGATGTCAGAACCTACTCGTAGGTGTGGTCACATTGGTACCCCTTCAGAAATGATCTTTTCTGATCATTATTGATGGCTGGTATGAGGACCTAACTTGTCCATCCCTCCGTCCTCAGACGCAGCCATACGTGGTCTACCCTCTGTCCTGGTGTCCTCACCTGGACGTTGTCAAGCCCCTCCCCTCCTCAGGTGTGGACGTGTCCCAGCCCTGTCAGGACTGTGGCTCAGATGCTGAGAACTGGACCTGTCTCACTTGCTACCAGGTAAGCTGTCTCTCCTGTCTCATCCGTCTTCACCTGTTCTCACCCGTCACACGTGTCTTGCCTGTCTAACTGGTCCTCACCCATCTCACCTGTCCTCTCCTGTCTAACCTACTGTATCTCAACTGTCTCATCTAGTGCATCTCACCTATCTTGCTTGTCTCCATGTATCTCACCTGTTTTCACCTGTCCTCACCTGTCCTTCACCTGTCTCACCGATCTCACCTGTCCTCATCTATCCCACCTGTTCTCACCTGTCCTCTCCTGTCGAACCTGTTCTTGCCTGTCTCACCTACTGTATCTCACCTGTCCTCAACAGTCTCACATGTCCTCTCCTGTCTAACCTGTCTCATCTATCTCACCTGTCTCACTTATCTCACCTGTCTCACCTGTTGTCACCTGTTTCACTCATCCTCACCTGTCTTCTCCTGTCTAACCTGTCCTCTGCTGTCTAATCTTTCCTCACCTGTCCAGGGTCTCCACGTGATAGTAAATCAAATCAATCAAAATTAAGGTCCTTGAAAGGTAGTAAAAGGTAACAAACGCAAGTTGACTTGGTCGGAACTTTTTCATCACCACCTCAATATATTATGAGTTTACCATTTGCGCTAAATATCTATCATAGTGCCCTTACAGTCTATAGCCTATCATAGTGCCCTTACAGTCTATAGCCTATCATAGTGGCCTTACAGTCTATAGTCTATCATATTGCCCCTTACAGTCTATAGCCTATCATAGTGCCCTTACAGTCTATAGCCTATCATAGTGGCCTTACAGTCTATAGCCTATCATAGTGCCCTTACAGTCTATAGCCTATCATAGTGCTGCCTACAGATGTAGCACTGAATTTATACTTTTGCTTAGGTGTTATGAAGAAGCAGATGATGACCTTCCAACTTAAGTCCCACCAGCTGTTGGAGCTAGTTGATGTAAACTGCGTTCTTCAGACGCTTGTCCACATGTCCTCTGTAACCACAATATTAATTTCTTTTTCCCATTTTTATATTATATAGTTTGTTGAATCCCTTTTAAGAATGATCAGACATTGATACAGTTACTTCCAGAGTTATATGCATTAATGAAAATTCAAATAATTGAAGAATCTCCAAAAGTGTAGTTGTTCATTCTTTTCCAAGTTAATCTAAACACAAGGAACCAGGGACCAGGTGGGTTCAGGTTGACCCCTGGAACCTAAACTACTCTACTACTGTTATGTTCTGTTTGCAGAAACATGTGATCCAAATAACAACCAACACTCAGTAAAAGCCAGTAGGACCATCAACTACCTGTGAGCAGTGATGACTGACATGTCTCTGGGTCTTCAGGTGGAACCTCCCTTTAACGCTGTTTCCTTTAGTTAGTCCCACTGCACCTCCAAGAGGCTAAACAGGGATTTCTGGCGTCCCAGAGTCAGTCCCCTGATGCCAGCTCTCACTGCTCCACCACAAAAAACAAAAAAAAAAACCCACAACCACCAAACAAACAAAAGTCTCCATTACGTTCACCACAAAATGGCTACTTCCTGACAAAAAGGTACCACAGCCAAGCAGCTCACTCTCAACAACTCCAACAAATCCTTCTAATCCACATCCAGACTCCTGTTTTCTAATCATTATTTCCACCTAACACCTAGCAAGAACAAACACACTCACCTGCATGGTTCCAGACAGTCAGGTAGGCCACACCCACTTCCTTAAATAACCTACTACTTCCTGGTTTTCCTCCTTTGCGCCTGATTGGTGGACTCCCTCTTCCTCATTAACAGAGGAAATTCACTAAAACTAGACTTTTGGCCCCCAAATAACATCACTCCTCCAAATCCAGATCCACTGACTACATCTGGCTGCCTAATCTGACATTTCTTTTACCATCTTCCTAAAACTCTGTCCAGCTACACCCAATTTACCCAGTAATGAAAGTGTAGATCTGGCTATGAAACCCCTACATTCAACTTCCATTGGACGTACTCTAACTTTCCATCCTTGCTGCTCAGCTTTTGCCCTCAAGTCTGCATATCTGAGCCTTTTCCTTTCATAAGCTTCCTCCACTAAATCTTCCCACGGGACTGTCCGCTCAATAAAATAAACTATCTTCTGACAAACTGATAAATAACTATATCAGGCCTTAACCTGGTGCAAACTATTTCCTGAGGAACAACCAGCTTTCCACCTATGTTTACCTGCATTTGCCAGTCATTAGCAGCCTTTAAACATCCAAACTCTCGTTTCCTTGAAAGTGTCGTATGCATGTTTCAGGCCCCATTTTGTGCCTACGCATCATTTATAAATGAGACCCCTGGCCTTTTCACAGCCTTGTCTGGTGAACAACCGCAATCTTGTAGCAAATAAAAGCAAAAAAGTAAAGCAAAAAACAAAACAAAAAAAATATGAAACTCTTCATCACTTGGTATCCTTAATGCCAGAAAAATGTTTTAAGTGTTATGAAAAGGAATGGCAACATTACAAAGTGACAAAATGCTGATGGTATATAAAGTTGAATATTGATAGATTAATGAAGATTGCAACAGAGAAAAGAGTCTGAAGTTGGGATGGTTGACGTCTTACACTATCTTCCTGGCCTTATTTCAGTACCGCTTACTGCAGACAGTCTCCAAGACTTAGTACGCTCAGCTGATGGTGTTACCTCTGAAGAGCTTTTCTGTCCTGTTTCCTATCATGATGCTCTTAATGGTGCAGGTTTAGGAAGTTCTCACCTTTAGGCATCTAAGATGGTAAAGATGCTGCCAGGATCTTCTTTTGCCACGGTTTTGATGTGAAAGGACCATGACAGGTCCTGCATGATGTAAACACCCAAGTATTAGAAACTATCCACTCTTTCCACTCCCAGTTATTGTGAGTGGTTGGTAATTCTGGTTTTATGTGTTGAGGTAATGGAACACTGAACAGAAACCTTTTTAGTCAATTTAGATCTGAAGGAATATTTGAGGGCAATGTAAAATGAAACTGGAACATATTCAAAATGACAGGAAAAAATTGAAATACACAATTACGAAAAAGCACCATTAATTAATCAATGTCTTGTCTTCTTTCCCTTTCTTAATTCATCATAAGCCTCTTCAGTTACACTCAAAATCCATTCAAGCAGAAAATGGAGACGTCAGTTCATAAAACGTGGTCAGCAACATTGGATTGACCATGAAAAGCTTTTTCTTTCACTGCAGAAAAAACAAATATCTTGTTGTACATCCATTTTCAGGTATAGTATCATTCAGTCATTCATTTTCCTACCCGCTCTATTCACTTTAGGGTCATGTGGGAGCTTAAAGCAAGCTCCATTCTCTCGCTGAGAAGCACAATTGTCCATTACTTCATTTCCTGGCTTCCATTACAAAATAAACTATGAACCAGTTAGCAAACAAAGGCCCAATCAACCAAACTGAAAGGATTGCGCAGGATGTAGAAAGCAGGAAAAATGTATGACTTAATTAATCCAATAGCAGCAAGACTAGGGTGCCATCTGACTTGCAGCACTCTGATTCTCTCAATTCATGCCAGAGTATGCCAGTCCAATACATACTCGTATACGGGAGCTTGCACAATCACTCTCTCTCTCTCTCTCTGACTCTCTTTTTCTTGTGTCATCTTACATAAAATTCTGCACTTTCTTCACTGGCTCTGCCATGCTCATAGTGATAATGTATGTTAGCTTCATCTTACAGTTAGCATCTGGCTAACTCCACATGTCATATTATTTACACTATTTTAGTGTCGATTTTTTAATTTAATTTATTTTTATTTTATTGGTACTACTTTGAATGAATGCAGGTGAAATAGAAGATAGAATATATTGTGCTACTTTCATAAGCATATTAACGCACCTCTTCAGTTTTCCACTGTATCAGTTCATGCTGTCGGTTGTTTTCAATAAAAGTACGCGGTCGGAACAGAAGCTCTGAGTTCGCCTTGTTGTTCTTGGAGTTGTGAAAATCACAACAAAGGGTATTATCCAAATCACTGCTTTCACATATATTTTCGGAAATGGTTCTGGAGAGTTTGTAAGATGAAAGCAAATCTGTCAAACTGGCATGACCATGACCATCCAAGCCAACAAAAGCGCCTTGACATAAATGAGAAAACAGACAGGTTACCAGTGCAGAGTGCTTAAAACCAGTGTTATACGGGATCTCCCTCTCTCTCTGGTCTGAGACAAAAATTCATGCTGTTGAGTTTTGAAGCAGTCGTAGCAGAGATAGGGGTCTTGTGAGACTAGAGAGCCAAGCACTGCAGCAATCAATCCTGCAGGTGACAGGCAAGAGATTTTACATGGTGGAAGCAGAGTACTATTGAATGGGTAGTAGTGAATGTTTCTGTGATCAGTTAAAAGTACAAGAAGTGCTAATAGTAAAAGTGTGATCCACACATCTTCCAGGGTGTTTGGGCAAATAGCTCTTGGGGTACAAACACCATTTCAAGGTTCCATGAGAGGCAATGGGATGATGAGGGTGGAGAGAACTAGTTTCCTTTGTGGGTGTTGGATAACTGGATTATGCTTTTTATTAGTGTTGTACGCTTAATTTAGTTTTAGGTTTTATTAACCTTTGTGTAAAATATTGTGCAACATTTGTGCCTGGCTAGCAGGGTGCATAAAAGGCTGTTTCTGCTCATTTTGGGTTGCTGCTAGAGCTCTGGCATGATCTGAGTTCCCTGTTTTAGTATGTTTCAGATGAAAATAAAATACAAAACTATCCAGGATCTCATCCTGTCTCCGTCATCATTAAAGATCAGCTGCTGCCCTGTTACAAGCCACAGCAGAGGACTCACTTAATATGCTGAGTCACCTGTGGCATAACTGAGCCACTGATACTTCAAATGCTTCAAATGTTCTTTAATCTGTTTGTCCCATATCTGTGTAATTCACATTATTTTCTGCATTAATTGACTGTGACTGAGTCTTCTGTTTTGGTTCTTAGTATTTGAACTGCAAACTACTATGACATGTGGACACTGGACACTCATCATAAAGTGCTGAAATTCATAAGTGGGAACCATGAAAAAAAAGAAAAAAAGATTAGCCGTTTCCACCCAAGAGAAAACAATGAATTTGTTTCCAACCAGGAAAGAGAACCACCTGGACATCCTGCCCTCCATCTCCATTCTTGATGTTCAAACTCTCACAGATGGGTTAGCCTGTTTCCAGAAGGCAAGCAGGTTATTTGACTCTATGTGCGGTCAGGGTTTTCCCACACACTGGGCAGGTCGCCCAGGTATATCAGCAGCTGCCCAAATATATTTGGCAAAACAGTCCCTTAAAAGTGAATTTCTACCTTCCAAAAACATGAAATCTACAAATGCAGAGCTGTGCTTCAGCTTAGCCTCCACCAACCTTTATTAAAGCCATTACATCAGCCCCTCCAGATCAATACACAATCATGCACAGGAGAATTCTGGGTGGTTTAACTGTTGACAACTAGGTTTAAAAACATTTTGACCTCCTTTCAGTAATTTCTTAAGTGCAAGACTGTGCAAGACAGTACCTCCTCTCCACATCAAGAAAAGAAAAGAAAAGAAAGACCTTTTATCAGCGCATTAGCATGATGATCTTACACCGGATGTCTTCCATATTTAGTTAAAGTTAATCTGACAGTGTGTTTGATGGTGTTGACAACTTGATAGCACTGACAAGTAAATACAGTGGAGGGTGACTATTTGACTGCACTCTATTTAGTCAGTGACAAAATGAACCAAGAACAGCATGGCAGCTGACAACGATGTTGAGTGAATGTGAGTGAAAGCAAAATGGAGACACCTTTGTCACCCTTCAACTATATATAATAATTGGGGATATTAATAGTGGCAAAAAATGAAATAAACTGGTATCAAACAACCTGCCTCCCCAATCCTCTTTTTTTTTGTAAGATTAAATTTAACTGAACAAATAAACCACAATAGATATATTAGTTTTACAGGTTAATAAAACATGCAATCTACCATGTCACCAGACTATTTTATTCACCGCAGTCATAATGATGTGTATTTCTCTTTTCCCACTTTCCCTCACCAAAACCATAATGTCTTTCCTTTATCTACAACAGTTATTGTAATTCCTTCAGAAGCAGAGGCATTCAGGAGACATTCAATGAGAATGGAAAAGGAAACATCTAAGTTTGGTTTCTACCCACATCATTTTTTGGTTGTGTGGTTAAGTAGTGTTAACTAAATTCATTACACCATTTTGAGTATGGTAGACTGAAACTGAATGTGATGAATGAATGTTGAATGTGTTCCCTTAAGGGGCTGCCACAGCAGATCACTGTGTTCCACATATTGATTTGGCCTCAGTTTTAAGCCGGATGCCCCTCCTGACACAACCCTCTCATTTATCTGGGCATGAGACCGACACTAGGAGAACACTGGTTAGTGACCCCTCAGTGACCGGACTGGGAATTGTGGGGTTCAGTGTCTTCCCCAAGGACATTTGGACACATGACAGGGCTGGAAATCTATCAACAATCTTCCAATGCACTAATACTACCATAAAACAATGAGTTAAATTATCAATATCTCAATACTTTTTAATATTTCTAAAGTATAAATATGACATTAATTCATTATTCCTTCTGTGGTATGACTTTCTTTTTTAATTTATTGGAATAATATCCTGTCTTTGTTTCACACAAACGAGGACAACAAGAACAAAAATCGAACAGTAGTTCCCTATTAAAGCTTTTACTTCTTCAGCCTTTTCCATATCTATTCCATACGTGAAGCAGACGTGTCAAAACTACAGCTTGGCAGGTGAGAAATGTCAGGTTACATAATCTTGAATCTATCCCACGCCATAATGCTGAGAAACACAATTTTGCCTGTAAATGAAGGCTTTCCTTCTCAACAGCGTGTGCACGTCCACCACACTCTCCCCAACATTTTGTCAATACGTCTCTAGTTCCCACACTTTGTGACAAGCTTTCTCTGTTGGCAATCTTGGCGAGCATCAATTATGTGTCCAGAAACAGAACAGCAATCGCTACATGCAGTGAATCCAGAAACGTCTGTTGAAGCGGCTCTGTGGCCGGTGTTATTATTATGATGGAGCTCAGTAACAGGCTGCCTCTATTAAGTTCCTCTTGGCTGATTTTAATGATTAAGGTGTTTCATTAATGGAAAAAAACAAAAAGATTGAGTTACATCCATGCAGATATATATACACACTTACACAATCTCTATAATCTACAGCAGCAGTAAAGTTTTTTGTTTTCTTTTTAGAAATTAAACTATTATTTACTGAGTGAACACATTTACATTACCTATTCACTCAGCATTTGATATGCAAATTGGCTGTCATTCTCTAATTTGCCACAGCAGTGGCAATTACAGAATGTGGCATTTCTAAACATTAGCTGACTAGAGTTTACATATGGTGACATATGTAAACTCTATACCTTTCTGCTTGTTACAATTCAGTCTATGATAGCAAAAATAACACAGAGACGTAGGATAAGTAACATTACATACTGCGACCTGATCGGATCATCCGAGACTACAGCTCTCCAGAAATTTGCAGTAGGTTCACACCCCACTGTGATTGCTGTTTAGTGGATATGGATTAGGTAGAGACATGGATCACAGGTTAAAAAAAAAAGAAAAAAGAAAATTACGCCTTTCTAAGAATTCTCTGCTGATGCTGCAGTTCAAAGTCTTGTGTGGAAGGCCAGCTTTACTCCAGAACTACTGAAAAATGACACAATCCCAATGAAACTGACACATGTCAGGTTGAAGTTCACTGGATCCACTTAGAAACAACATCGAAAGGTCTGCCGATGGCAGGACTGTTGTGAGCCACGTTGATGGTCAGTCTTGTGGTTATTGATAGACACAGGATGAAGCTGAAAAACTGAAATTCAGCGTCCTAGATTGACACCCTTTTCCCAAGCAGCAGACTGTAACAAATTTTGTACATCTTTTTTTAACAATATTAAACAGTTCCATTGCAGTGCTTTCTTCACCCTCTTCAGCTGGCTGCTCGGCCTCACCACATGGGCCTCTTTTGTCTGCAACTCTCACAGCGTGGGCTGTATAAATAATATTGACCGCTGTTGGATAGCATGTATCTTTTAGTTCAGACGGGCTCCACTTAAGAAAAAGCAAGAAAAAAAAAAAACACACCGACATATCCGAAAATGACGACTGCCCATGATATCAGGCCACCCTGCTGGTCCTTGTTCCTCTCATCTTCAACATCAATAGTTGCTCTACTGGACTTGGAACCTCAGTTGATGTTCAGACAAGATTAGCAAAAGGAAGCAAAAAAGCATAACTGGCAAGATCTGCTGTGCCAGCTTATGTATTAAACGTTTATTATTACTATAATGCTCTTTTTAATGTAAGAAATCTTTAACAATTTTACATCATTTACATTCTGATCAGATTCTTGTCATAACCTGTTATATTTGGGAGAAATTTCCACATGAAAATTTCTTTAGTGTAAATAAAACGACTCTGAGCACTGGGCTCTTATCAAGGCATGTTGTCCTGCTTTTCTGCAGCTTTTGTCATTCCTGCTAACATTCTTTGACCCACAATGAAATATATTCAGTTCAGTGACTTATCACACAGCTGATGCCGTCATCACTGAGGACCTACAAGTGAAACTTAAATGAACATGAAATCATTAAAAAGGCACCTCCTGACTGCATCTCTGCTCTGTTCTTAGATCTGCTGAGTGAAAGAACCACAGACAGACTTCTAAAAAAAAAAAAAAAAGTCTGTATTAATCATCATCATTAATCACAATCAGGAATCATTGGAGAATTAAACAGTTATCTAATGAGAAAACAACACAAATTGTAAACGTGTCACTGCTGTTTCTCCCTGTGTCAGGACTCAAAGCAGATTTTGCCAATAGCAGCTATAAAGCAGCACTTTTATTATGTAGGGGGTTGACTTTGCTTTTCCAGTAGTTGGCTTGAGATTCAACTAATTAATTCTATTTGGTACAAGTAGAAGAGGGAAATGTATCAGAGGAGGGGAGAAAAATGAAATCAGACACTTTTAATATTATTTTTAGTTACGTTTATGCTGAACTGTTAGCTGTAATGTTTTGTCCATGTCACCTCCTGAGAGAGTTCAGCAGTCATACTCTCAATATACATCCCAACATCAGCTGCTCCAACGCTGTGAGCGACATCATCAGCTCGGTTGCCGCTAAGCTACAGACACTAAAGCACATTCATTGTTATGTCTGGAGATTTCAGCCACGTCTCTCTTTCTCTGCCACATTTCTAACATTTCAACGGTGTCATCTGCTCCACCAGCAAAAAAAATAAAACATTGGATTTGTTCTATGGAAGTGTGAGATACCAACAGCTCATCTGTAGGACCTGATCTTGGCAAGGCAGATCACATCCCCCAGCTGCAAAACCAATCTTCAGAGGTAACCAATCTTCAAGTCTTCAAAATGAAAGATGATAATATGAATAGTATTTTGAAATTGCTTCACAATTTGTAGATGTAGCGTTTGGCGGATTGTTGACTCTCTGCCCATCTTTATTTCTCTCTAAGGTGGCTATGACCTATTGCCAATTAATCATTAATTATACTAGGTTTTGACATGCCTCTGCTATCAAATTAAAAATGAGGTCATATTTTTAATTAAATAGAAATATTTTTATATAAACAATAAATTTAAAGGTAAGTAAACAAACATGGGAGTTTTTCGGGGGCAAACAAATAACATTTCTGCTGACCTCAGAAATAGAATTGTAGATGTTCATCTCACTAGAAATATTGCAAAACCACCTCTACTCTGCTGGCTCCAATTCTCAGACCAATTTTGTGCAGAAATCGGTCAGAGGATGAAACTGAAACGCATTATTATCTTTCCCTGAAATCATTGACCAAGCAGGTCAACAACAAGATGGAGGTCTGTAATAGTCAGCAAGGTCACAGAAACCCAGGGTTATTTCTGGGCAACTAAAGATCTCCTACATTAATTCTTATTCAGAGTTGGAATCAATCAAATCCAATATTTATCATTTAAAACGCTGTATAAAACTCAAATTTTTACTGGATACAGTAATGATGAACAAAAATGTTAATTTCATGTACAGGTGAATGTGACTGCATAAGGGTGAATATATGACTATGTGTCTGTATTTATATATAGATATATATGTATTCATTGGTATATATCATTAGTAATGATGCATCATGGTGAAGCTAAAGCAGGAAGTGAATATTAGTCGACAAGGGATAGGGTTAAAGAAGCTATGCCTTTCCCTACTCCTTTTCGAACTCTGTTATCATTATTATTTATTATTATTATAATTAATGCCATCATTATTATTATCAATATTATTGATAACACTTGTATGAAATAAAGCATTCAAATCAAATCAAATATTTGTATCTCACTCTGACATCATTCACATAATGGATTATTGGACTAAGGATTAAGTTGGGTTTTTTTTTTTGTTTTTGAAATCCAAGATTGGTATTTGTAACCACACAGATACAGCACTGAATCGCTCCTGTTTGTATGAATTATCAGAGGAACAGTGGTAACCAAATAACCATCTTTTGTGGGTTTTTTTTCCCACCAATATGTAAATTGTGCCAATGTGAAATATATGGCTTACGTTTCTCAAGTTACTCATTTCCTCCTCTCACTGTTTGTGTCCCTCTGCAGCAACATTACAGTGGCGATGTTTTGTTCACGCACAGCAGCTGGATTAAAGTTTTCCATCACACATAGTGAGTTATTGTTCCCCTGGGAAATAAAGTCTAATTGATAATTACAAAAGGAGCATACAGGACTACAAGTCAGCCCACATTTTCATTCATCTACAAATAAAACATGCACAGTACGTCAAATATTTGTATACACTGGAAATAAATGTCTAGAGTATCCACTCAAATTTCACTTCAATCAGTGGCGGAAGGAAAATACTACAGGTAACATTGGTTGAAACATTATTATGGTTCTAGAGTAAAATATGCATGGTAACAAGGAATTATCACTTTATGTACAAAGAAAAATGAGCTTTTCACAGAGAGCTATCTTACATGGTGAATGTTACCATTGCCTTTTTTTGAATTTCTACAGGCCACAGTTACTGTATGTCAAAGCTTTAATTCTGAGAGGAATAAATAAGTCAGATATTACTTGACATTTAAAACCAATCAGAAACAAACAGCGACTGGATGGCTTGACATGCTTGGAATGATGCTTGACTGTTTCTGCTACCTTTAATCATCCTCAAAGATGAAAAATGTTTACGTAAGTGTGCACTGACTCACATTTTCAAACACCATGTTGCGTATATCCCAGTACATTCATTAACTTCCATTTATCTGGATTCAGGTCACGGGGGCAGCAGCTTAAGCAGAGAGACACATTCCTCCCTCTCCACAGCTACTTCCTCAAGCTCTTCCAAAAGGACATAAAAGCATATCCTTTGGGTCTGAGTCTACCTTGTTGTCTTTTCCCAGTTAGACATGCCCCTCCTGTTTGGACATGCCTCAAGGATGCATCTGAAACCAGACGTCTGAACCACCTCAGCTGGTTCCTCTTGATGTGGAGGAGGAATGGTTCTATTTCTAGTATCTCACTAATGTCTGAACTTATCACCCTCTCTCTAAAGGAGAGTCCAGCCACCCTGCTGAGGTTCATCACCGTAAGTGAGGGTAAGGACAAAGATAGACCAATAAGAGTCATGCCTTTTGACTCAGGATTCTCTTCAGCACAAAGTTATGAACAGAATCAGCTCCAAAGGGCGGTCCTAACAGAATTCAACTTTCAGTGGAAGTGAATCTGACTTACTACGGTGTTCCATCACCAGGAGGAACCCACACTGCTCCTCCTGGATCTGAGATTCGACTATCGACTGAACTCTCCTCTCCAGTACTCATGCATAGACCTTACCGGGGAGACTGAGGAGTGTGAAACTGAAACACATCCTCCAGTCCCCTTTATTGAATAAGTGAACCGACATCCCAGTCCAACAATGTAGATGTACCGGCCCTGATGTCTATACGATATTGCAGAGACGCACCAAGAAAACCAAGGCTGCCTTACAACATCCAGAGCCTTGAGGAACTCAGGGCAGCTCTCATCCACCCCTGGAGCCCTGGCACCATGCAGCTTCTCAACTACCTCAGTTCCTGTGATGTGAGTCCACCTTGGAATCAGACTAAACTTCTGGGTCAGTAGTTCTGACTTACTGTTAGCAGTGGGTCATCCACCTACAGTTGGCTGATTTTATCATCTGCATAGAGTTTTCTGTCATACTTGTAATATCATTCTTAATTGGTCACACAGCACTCATTTCATGTCCATTACACCTCTGTTACACCTCCAAAGGTTGAACAGAGGCAGAAAAGCAATAGAACAAAATTATATATCGTTCCATCTCTGTATATTTCATACAGCACAGAGAGGGAGAATAAATGTGCTGCAGATAGAATGAACTAATGATGTCAGAGGTTAACAGAGCCATTCGTTCATGATTTTTTATTTAATCATTTTTTCTTTCCATTTATTTTTAATACTTGTGTCCTGATCAAGACAGCAAAGAGGCTGAAGCCCAGCTGTCATAGGACAATATTCCGAATATACACTGGTGAGGTCGACAATTCATCTTATATTAATAAAGGTGGGGTAAGGAACATCATTTTAGCTTTCATTGCCATTTGCAGTGGTTTATCTAATAATCCAAACTGTCCAGGTTTTTAAAACTACCAGGTAAAACGTGACTGCTGCAGAGGTAGATGTCGGTATGGACCTTCAGCTCTCCATCAGTGTGTCTCCACACAAAATCAATAAATTTCAATCTTAATTTATAGCTGCAGTGCAAGATCTGCAGCTTGGCCCTTCAACTATAACTTAGCAGGGTTCGAACATTTGCAATATACAGTTTAAACTTTACAGAATTACCAGCTCTTGCTCATTAAATTATTCTAATGCTTCTTAGATGAACATCAAATGTTGTTCTACAAATCCTGGCATACAAGGAAGATGCAGATGCAATAGACAGATCAAATCAAATCTAACTTTATTTTTATAGACTTTTCTGTACAATAAAATTCAGTACAAAGTGCTTTACAAGGTTAAAAAACTATAAAAACTGAGTCCCTCCCACCGATCCGCCTACCCCCTTCCCCTTCACCCCTAATCCCTATCAATGGTGAAACATGGCCAAAGATGAAAAAGGCTGGGCACAACCACAGATGAACCAGGGAGGGAACACAATCACAGCATCACAGGGATTGCATTGGGAGGTGGCTGTCACACCCAAGAGCTCCGTTGCTTGGCAGGAGGACACCACCGAACCCCGGGCAGGACAGAATGCAAAACACCACTGCTGTAGAGTTGATGTAGGACCTCACCACAACCAAGGGGAGAGCAGACCTCAGGTCAGCGCTAAAGCAAGTACAGTCAACATCCCCTCCTATCCTGATGCAGAAACCTCCCACTGAGGAAACACCAGAGTCGAAAACTCCAAAAAGTTAGATACATAGTTTGAAGACACATACTAGCTTTTCCTAAGTTTGGATGGTTCACTTGCACATTTTCATGAGGAAATCATCTCACATGCATTCAGTGCATTGAAATTAACAAAAGTAACCTGACTTTTTTTGTAGTTGAAAACTTAAATCTAAGTTCTCCACTTAAAGTAAAAATGTGTTAAGGACTGTGATTCTGTGAAGAGAAGAATAAAAACAGTTGAAATAATATTATATTGTTTGAGCTTATCAGTTTGTCAAAACATAATATCAATAACATGCTCAAATATATAAATACAACAAATTTAAAAAAAAATAATGTCACTATGGGTGTTATTATAAATAAATAATTGCATTTTTGGAAAAAAAAAAATTACATATAGAATCCAAAAACAGCAGAATGAAAATCACCTGTAGAATAAGACTGCAGAGGGTCTTGGATTTCTGAGAACCCACATTTCAGAGAGTTAAAGTAAAGTCATAAAGCCTGCAGCTAAGAGTAACAGTGTTGGGCAAATTACACAAGTGGGCAAAATTGTTGCTACCCTTCCATTAAAGAAAGAAAGAAAAACTCACAACAGTCACAGAAATAACTTGAAACTGACAAAAGTAGTAATAAATAAAGATTTACTGAAAATAAAGTAAAGAAAATCA